>MU695884.1:19386-32211 GCA_026770625.1 Nicotiana glauca
TATTATTTGTAAAGCTTGCCGAAATGCGAGCAATTCCGAATGAATTGGAGAGGTACTCTCCATTTCTTCAATAGCTAATCATTCCAGGTTACATGACGTCATTTTTCTCCTTCTTCCTTTATTTCTGTCTCTACTTCTTCCTTTTTTCGCTTTTTTATTTTCCTTAGAAAAATTGAATAAAACGTTACTACGTTTATTAAAAAGTAGTTTTACTTGTACTCTCTTGTTTGTATTCAGTCGGCACTTCCTTCAATAGTTGAATTTTAGGCGCAAAAGTACCTTTATTTTATTTTTATTTATTAAGAAAGGTTTGGATAGTTCTGTCCCCGAAAATAATAATATTTCGTGTCATATATATTGGATAACAATGGTGAAGAATATGGTAATTATGAAAATAGAATTTCCACTCCATACAACTTACCCAAGCATTTTAATACTTTGAGGGAAGAAAAAAAAATTAATAGAAAAATTTGATGATTTGTAATTAACATTTCCTATAGCTAATCCGCTTTTTTATTTATCAATATTGTTTTCAGACTCTGGAATATCTCATGTGATAATATACGTCGTGTTGGAAGAAACTCATATTCCAAATTTTTATACTCAATTTGGTCATGGCTTTAGAATCACTTAGTAGCCGTTGGTTCCCCAAATTGTCTCCATTTTTTATATATTTAATTAAAGTTGATCCATAAATAAGTTCAAAATATTATGGTACATATGCATAATAAAGTGCATGTAACTAGAGCTGGTTTATTGCCGGAAGGTAGGGCAGCAAATAATTTTGTCTCTTTTCTTTAAGCAAATCCGCAAACTAAGATCGCAACGGAAATTTAATGCCTTTTTATTAAATTATAATGAAGTCGTTACTGTTTGCATAATAGTTTACACCGTATATGCTTCATTCATCAACCGTTTTTAGATAGATCATATAATATAGGAAATGATTTAAGTTATATGCACTTATAGTATAAAGATTTTATCAGTATATTTTAGTTTGTGATTGGAGGTTTGTAATTTTTTTAATTAATTTATCATATATTACTTGTAAATTAAAATTCACAATAGGATGATCAATTATTTGATCAACTTGATTAAGATAAAGGGAATTAGTTAACGTAACGAAGGCCACAATGGGCGGGTATACATGTGAGCCACATACCAATATATCTCTTGGCATCCCCAATAAGATCCTTTGTAGTCAACGCAAATATGGTTTGCGGATTGAGGGATCTTAAAGGCATTAAAAGGCTCATACGAGAAGATACAAGTAGGAATGACAATGGGGCAATGCAGGTGTGAGGCGTGGCAGGTTTGAGATCATGCGGGGCGAGTGCAGACGAATGCTGGGCGGGGCGAGTTTGAACATCTTTAAAAAACTAAAAGAGGTTGCGGAGCGGTTGATAATCATGACTGGTTCATTAGTTTCCAACAAATTTATCACTGAGTGTACATACTGTTGAAGCATTTATTCTTATAATTTTCCCTAAAAGGAGATTTTGGATGTTTAATATTTAAGGATGTGGTTATTATTTTTTGGAAAAGTCTAATTCTTCTTTTCCTCTTTTCTTTTTTATTTTCTCATTCATGTTTTTCCCCTATTTCTCTTTTGAAATAAATCTGCTCATGTTAAATAAAATAACAATGAGAAGAAATAAAGTTATTAATCCAGTAGCCAACTCTGGATGTATGAATTTTTGTAAGACTAAATACTAATATATTATCAGCAGAGCCAGAAGCAAATTTCAACGAGTATTTAACAAATGAGAAGATTTGCTAACTGGCTTAAATTAACAAACTTCAGTAAATAAAAATTACATAGAACAAAAAACTTCAGAACTTGCTCACAAAGAGCCTACAGAAGAAAACTGGAAATTTTTGTTAGGTGGAGCGGGGCGGGGCGGGGGGGGTTCATGCAGGGCGGGACCGGTGGGTTGAAAACAAAAAAAAAAATTCTATGCGGTGCGGGTTGAAGCTTTGCAGGTTAAACTTAAACTCGCCCCGCCCCACCCTACCCCACCCCACTACCATCTCTGGATACAACAATCTCCTTTTTATTGTAAAATTACAGTTCAAATTGTGACTTCTTAACTGTTGAGTATCACGCTGAAAATCTATTTATTATTTTCTTCCATTTTTGTATTATCTTTGTATACGGTTGACTTGGAGCTCATCTATTGCATGACAGATCAGGATTAAAACACGATGAATTGAAGATCGACCCCGGGTTCCATCAGACCTGGATACGGGGTTAGAAAACCCGTCTTCGAGGTTACCGAGTCCATAAGAGCAGAATCGACCCCGATTCCAAATGAGCCTGAGGTAACATTGTCGGACCAGATAATGGAAGGCTGAAATATCCGTAATTGTTCGGATAACTAGTCGGAAAGCTTGATATGTATCAATGAGGAACCGGTTAACTAGCAAATCAAGAGATTTTTTACCTTTTATAGAATTATATCTAAAGTAAGATCCCCCTACTATATAAAGGGGGTCTGATTATTTGCAAAACACATTGTAACACGCAACCCAAAGCAATATACTGATTAGTAGTTCTTATTATCGCATCACTCTATTATGATATCGATTAAGGCATTTTTGCCTCGAGGGTAGCTAACATTCAAGGTCAAGATTGTTCAACTTGTGTGGTTTGTATTTACTTTTCTATCATTAATTTCAATATCAATCTAATTTCTCAATTTGTTTCAAGTGAGATCATGCATCCATATAATCGCGTATAAATTCAATTGTTATCCGATTGAGGATAAACAGCTTGGCACCCACAGTGGGGATAAGGATAATAGTGGTTATTTGATATGAAATTCCATAACACACTCTATCTTACACTTATTCTTTGAAGTATCTCTGATCTCAGGCTTAAGCTCAAAATTTCAAACTCACAATTAGCACCTCTACCTGCTGACGATGAGTCAGGTCACCTCGGTGAAAATAATAACATAGCGCCTGGTGACGAGGTATCGCCTATTGATCCCGTCGGAATTCCAATTGCGGACCCGTTGGATGCTAATTCGTATGTGGCTATCGACACAAGCCTCCTACTGACCCCGAGAATGGCATCCGTGGTGGAACTGGGTCGATAGAACAGAACACTCAAAACAATAGAGGAGACGGGTAAATTTACAGATGATCTTCGAAATATTACAGGCTCAATAGGAGTCTCAATTACAAAACAAGAGTCGCATACCGAGCATGATCGAGCCCGACCCGTCACGAGAGATCACTGGTAAGGAGGAACCGGTCATGGAAAGATGGAGTGGGCACGAGTCGGGTAATAACCCCCTAGATCATAAAAATGCTCGAGGAGCTAATAAAATGAATAGAATCAGTGGATAAGAAAATCTAAGCAAACGACAAAAAGGTGGAAACATATAACTCTAGGGTTGACCAAATCCCGAGAGCACCGCCAATATTGAAAGGCTTGGATTCCAAGAAGTTTGTACAGAAACCCTTCCCTCTGTGTGCGGCTCCAAAGCCGATTCCTAAAAAATTCCGCATGCCCGAGATTCCTAAGTGCAACAGAACGACCGACCCAAACGAGCATGTCACTTCACATACATGCGCCATCACACAAAACGACATGGAGGATGATGAGATCGAGTCTGTCTTGCTGAAGAAATTCGGAGAAACCCTATCAACGGGAGCTATGATATGATATCACAACTTACCCCCTAATTCTATTAACTCGTTTGATATACTTGCAGACTATTTGTGAAAGCACACGCCGGGGCTATCGAAGCTTTTACCTAAGGACTCAACATTTGAAGTTTGGTGGTTTCAGAATAGTTGAAGCAGAATCTAACAGAATATCCGGCTATCACTTGGGCTGATATGCATAACCAATATCAATCGAAGATTAGAGTCAAAGAAGATCAACTGGGGGCTCCTTCCGAGTCCTTTTATCCTGTTATACCCATCGAGAGAGTCAAGAGATATATCGATCATAAACAAAGGCCGAACAAGGATCGGTACAAGTCGTACAGTGAGGATCGAAGGAATAGTAGGTTTGGACAGGGTTCCATGCGAAATATAAGGAGAAATGACTGAGGTTAGAGCAGTCGGGGGCTCATGAGCAAGAACTTTTTCAACAAGCCCGTCAGACCTTAAGAAGCACCAAGGTTATCAGAATATAACTTTAACATTGATGTTGATGCCATCATATCGGCTATCAGATACATCAAAGATACCAAATGGCCTCGACCTTTACAATCCTACCCAGCCCAAAGAGATCCAAACCAAATGTTAAAGTATCATGGTACTCATGGCCACAGAATAGAGGATTGCCAACAGTTGAGGGAGGAGGTAGCTCGGTTATTCAACAACGGGAATCTTCGAGAATTCTTGAGTAACCGGGCCAAGAATCATTTCATAAATAGGGACTCCAATAAACAAATCGAGCAAGAAGAACCTCAACACGACATTCACATGATCATCAAAGGGACCGATGTTCCTCATAGTCTGATGTTAAAGCACACCAAATTATCCATCACAAGGGAGAAATGGACTCGAGATTACATACCATAAAGAACTTTGTCTTTCACTGAAAAGGACGTAGAGGGAATCATACAACCTCATAACAATGCATTGGTAATATCTGTACTCATGAATAAATATCGAGTTAAACGTGTGTTAATTGATCCATGTAGCTCGGCCAACATCATTCGATCGAGGGTCGTGGAACAACTCGACCTACTGGACCAAATCGTGCCTGCATCCCGAGTGCTAAACAGATTCAACATGGCTTGTAAACTACTAAGGGATAACATTACCAGTAAACGTTGCCGGGATTATCCAGGAAACCAAGTTTTATGTGATTGAGGGGAACATGAGGTACAACGCCCTGTTCGGAAGGCCATGCATCCACAACATGAGGGCAGTGCCCTCAACTCTTTACCGGGTGTTAAAATTCCCAATTCCAAGAGGGATTAAACGATCTACGGGGAGCAATCGATCGCAAATGAAATGTTTGCAGTCGAAGAAGTGTTTCCGCTATCAACGTTGGCAATATCGAAGGAACCAAGTTCGAATATAAATCATGAAACTAAATAGCAATTCTCATAGTTAACATAGATTGCTTTCCTTAGTGTAACCTCAACATGGAATGAATACCACCGGAGATAACGACTCACAAGCTGATCCTGGACCTGACATTCCACTCGATCAAGTAGAAAAGGAGACCCCAGTCTGAGATCAACATGATTTTATCAAGGACGAGGAAACTTAAATCCTTAAAATAGGGTCTATTCGGGAAGTCAAATACCCAGAATGGTTAGCAAACGTAGTAGTAGTCCCTAAAAAGGGAACAAAGTGAGAATGTGTGTAGATTACAATATTTAAATAAACCATGTCCAAGGACTCTTTCCCTTTGCCTAACATCAATCGCATGATCGATGCCATGGACGGCCATGAGATCCTCAATTTTCTCGGTGCCTACTCTAGGTAAAACTAAATATGGATGAACCCGGATGATCAGGAAAAGACCTCCTTCATCACTAAGTACGGCACATACTGCTTTAAAAATTCCATTTGCATTAAAAAACGCAGGTTCCACTTACTAGTTCCTAGTAAACCGGATAGTCGAAGAATAAATAGGGAAATCCATGGAAGTTTACATTGACGATATGTTGATTAAGTTCACGCGAGTAGAGGACCATTTAAAGCATTTGCAGGAAACCTTTAGTATATTGGAAAAGTACAACATGAAGCTGAATCCAGAGAAATGTGTGTTCGGAGTCGGATCAGGTAAATTTCTCAGTTTTATGGTATCCAATCAAGGAATCCAGATCAACCCTGAAAAAATCAAAGCTATTAAGGATATCACGTTAGTGGACAACGTCAAGGTCGTGCAAAGGCTAATCGGGTGCATTGCCGCCCTAGGGCGATTAATCTCGAGGTCCTCCGTTAAGAGCCACCGATTTTTCTCGTTACTGAAAAAGATAAAAAACTTCACATGGACCCCGGAATTCCAACGGGCCTTGGAATAACTCAAGCGATATCTATCAATCCCGTCACTACTCTAAATGCCTAAGGTAGATGAACAACTACACATGTACTTGGCAGTATCAGAGATAGCGATAAGTGGAGTCCTATTTCGGGAAGAAAAAGGTATGTAATTTCAAACATATTATGTTAGCAGGACTCTAGGTGAGGTCGAAACTAGATACCCTCACCAAGAAAAATTTGCGCTCGCTTTGCAAATGCCTCTAGGAAACTAAAATTGTATTTTTAGTGCCATCCTATATATGTTGTGACAACTTACCCGTTCCAAAATATAATGCATAAACCCGAACTCTCGAGATGATTGGCAAAATTTCCCGTGGAAATTATCGGGTACGATACTAAGAATCGATCCCGGATAGCCATTAAGTCTCAAATTTTGGTAGATTTCATGGTCGCTTTACGCCGGCCCTAATACCCGAGGTTGAAAGAGAGTTGTTGGTAAACTCGGGGACATCTTCAGGAATTTGGAACCTCTTTACCGACGGTGCCTAGAATGAAAAGGGGTCCGAACTTGTCATCGTAGTGAAGCCACCCACAAGAAATATAGTTAGACAATCTATTAGAAATGTGAAATTGACTAACAATGAGTATGAACATGAGGCTATGATTTCAGGTCTCGAATTGGCCAAAATCTTGGGGGTGGATGTGATCGAAGCTAAGTGCGATTCCCTCCTTGTGGTGAACCAAGTTAATGGAACATTAAAAGTCAGAGAAGAACGAATGCAAAGCTACCTAGATAAGTTGCAAGTAACATTACATCATTTCAAAGACTAGACTTTGCAGCACGTACCTCGGGATCAAAATAGCAAGGCAGATGCCCTTGTGAACTTAGGGTCGTCGGTCGAAGATGACGAGCTTAAATCAGGGGAAGTTGTTTTGATGATTATGAGATTGGTAGTGGAAGAAGGTCACGCTGAAATAAACTCTACAAGCTTGACCTGGTATTGGATAAACAAATATGTAAAATATTTGAATACAGGCAAATTGCCCTCGGTTCCAAAAGAATCGAGGACCTTGCATACAAAGGCAGCCTGATTTAACTTGTTCAGAAAAATGTTCGATAGCCCACTAGCAATATGTCTAGGACCTGGGGATACCGAGTACGTTCTGAGGGAATTTTATGAGGGTACTTGCAGAAATCATTCAGGCACTGAATCATTAGTTCGAAAGGTAATCAAAGTGTGACGACCCAAAGGGTCATCACCGGATTTCTCTCTTTTTCCGCTCTTTCGATGCCTTGAAAATCTCACATTTAGTTTTCTCAATTTGCGTGCACAGACCGGGCGCGTAGCCGGAAGGCTTTTATGTTGAAATATGTAAAATCTATGAAACATTTGAAGAATTTTGATATTAATATGATTAAAGTTGACTTCGGTCAACATTTTTGGTAAACGGATCCGAACCCGTGATTTGGAGGTCCCAGAGGGTCCGTAGAAAAATATGGAACTCAGGCATGTGCCTGAAATCGAAATCCGAGGTCTAGAACCCGAGTAAAAGATTTTTCTGTTAAATTATTTTTCTAAAATTATTAAGGAAAATATAAATGTATATTGATTAAAAAACTATGGTATCGGGCTCATATTTTGGTTCCGACGCATGGTACATGTCTTAAATATGTGTTAAGCGCTTCCTGTGAAGTTTGGTCGAAATCGGACGTCATTTGACGTGTTTCGGACCTAATTATCTAAAGTTAGAAGTTTAAGAAGTTTGAAATGAAAATGATGATTTTGAGGCTTGATTCATTAATTTTGATGTTGTTTTGGCGATTTGATCGCTCGAGTAAGTTTGTAGCATGTTGTTGAGTTAGTGTGTGTGATTGGTTAGGAGCCCCGAGGGCTCGGGAGTGAATTGGAGGTGGTTCGGGGTGTTTTTACACTTTGAATGGTAGCGGATTTTTCTGCAATTTTTGCCTAGGGAATTCCTTCTTTGCATTCGCGGCCTTAGGCTCGCGTTCGCGTAACTTCCTCTGATTCCTTCTCCGCGTTCGCGGTTGAGTCCTCGCGTTCGCGAAGTTTCAGGCCGCCCTTCATCGCGTTCGCGTAGGCCAATTTTTCGGGCACCCAATATTTTCTCTTCGTGTTCGAATCCCTCGTCCGCGAACGCAATGCTTGCCAACTTCTGTTCATCGCGAACGCGACCCTACTGTCACAAACACGTAGCTTAATTTTACCCAGCGATTTTTAAGTCATAAAAAAAGAACCATTACACGATTTATCCCCATTTTTCATAAACCTTGCCTTCTCCACAACACTTAGGCATCCATTGAAGCTCCTTTTCACCAAGACTTTTTGGGTTAGTAAATCTTAACTCGTTTTATTCATTTTCTATCATCATTTATCTAATTTCCTAGCCCTAAATCATGAAATCAAAGTAGAAATTAAGTTTTTTGGGTAGAGTTAGGGTTTTGGGAATTTTGGGTGATTCAACCTCAATTTGGGGTCGAATCTTGAAACAAACTATATATTTGAACTCATGGGGTTATGGGTGACTAGGTTTTGGTCCGAGCCTCGTGTTTGGATCATGTGGACCCGGGGTCGAATTTTGGTATTGTTGGAAGAATGCTAGAAAATTCATATCTAGGCTATGAGATGTTGCCATTGAGTTTTTATTGATACTATTGAATTAATTATGCCTGTATATCATTGTTTCAGAGTCGGATTGTAGAGAAAAGGTGGTAATTGAGGATCGATTGCTATTCTTTGGACCGAGGTAAGTGTTTGATCTAACTTTGGCTTGAGGGAATAGGATTAGAGTGTTAGTAATTGCTAATTACTAAATGATCGAGTACGGTGTATAGGTATGGTGACGAGTATCTATACTCCGGTGTCTAGCATGACCGTGGGTCCTTGTTTGTACTTATTCTAGTATTGTTATGACTCTTCCATGTTAATTGATGAATCCTATGTAATGTGAAGAGTATGAGGATTGATTGTGAATTGTAAATTCTTTGGAGCGTTGGCTCGAACAATAAAAAGACTATTGGGTAAGAAATGAAGGAAACAGAAAGAAATATGATTAATCCCTTGCCGGGATGGTTTGATTATATTGATTATCTCCCTTGCCGGGATGTGAAAGTTATTGTTGTTGCTCCCTTGCCGGGATTTTGCTGGTTACTTATGTTTTTCCCTTGCCGGGACATTTCTTATTATTTGTTTATCCCCTCGCCCCGTTTGGTTGTGCTTCTTGTTTGGGCGAGGAAGAGTGATAATGCACGAAGGGTCATTCTGTGCCATGTTTTGATTATATTTGCACGAAGTGTCATTCTGTGCAATGTTTTGATTATTTATGCACGAAGGGACATTCCGTGCTCTGATTTGACTAAAATTGTACAAAGGATTCCGTGCCATGAAATAAGAGTTATGTGAGGAAAAGCACGAAGGGTGATGCCATGCATTTTATTTGGTTGCTTTGGGTGAGGATGAGAGTAAAAGCACGAAGGTTGATGCCGTGCAACTGTTGGATTTCTTATTTTTGTTAATTATTGTTGTGCCCTGTCTCTTATTTAAGTTGATGACTTTTATATTCAGATTGTACTCCCCCATAGTATGTTTCCCTCCCTTTTAACTGTTTAGTTTTGGTATTCTTTTCTTTTATTGCACATGTATATATTGAACTGCACAGGTTGATTTGGTAGTCTTGTCTAGCCTCGTCACTACTTCACCGGGGTTAGGCCAGGCACTTACCAGCACATGGGGTCGGTTGTGCTGATGCTACACTTCTGTGGTTTTTGCACAAATCACGGTACTGGAGTAGCTTTTGGACCACAGCAGTAGCACGTTGAGTGGGAGCTGACTTCAGTCTAGGGACTACAAGGTAGCCTAGCTGGCGTTCGCAGGCCGGAGTCCCTTTCCATATTTTCTATTTGTTTTCATTGTACCGAGACAGACACGATGTGTTTTTCTATTCAGACTTGTTTGTAGCATTCACTAGTAGTCCGTGAGATAACGACTCTAGTCTTGGGTAGTGAAATGTTAAGCTTCCGCATTTTTGGTTTCCAATTATTTATGCTATGAAAGACTTTCGCTTTTATTTAAAGGTTTATTATTATTGTGTTGTTATCTGAAAAGGTTTTAATGCTTGGCTTGCCTAGCTCCGACAGTAGGCGCCATCACGACTCCCGATGGTGGGAAATTCGGGTCGTGACAAGTTGGTATCAGAGCTCTAGGTTGCATAGATCTCGCTACTCACGGACAAGTTTGGTAGACTCTGAGGGATTGGTACGGAGACGTCTGTATTTATCCCCCAGAGGCTACGGAGTTAGGAAAAGTTTCACTTTTGTTCTTTCTTATCGTGCAATTCTGTTTCTCAAATACTGATTATCTTTCTACTCTGTTCTTTCGTAGATGGCGAGAATAGGTGCTTCCGCTTCTACCGCGCAGCAGGCCGAGCCCCCAGCAGCAGCTCCTATGAGGGGCAGAGGCCGAGGTCGTGCCAGAGGCCGGGGTAGGGGCAAAGCTCAGCCCGGGGTAGCAGTCCCAGAGGTGGAGCCTCATATTGACTATGATGAGGAGGTTCCAGCCCCAACAACTCCCGTGGGCCCAGCTCAGGTCCCAGGAGGGGTCATGGTCACCCCAGATCTTCAGGATGCTCTAGTCCGATTGGCAGGCTTTATGGAGAGTGTCACTAGAGCATGTTTGCTGCCAGTAGCACCAGCCACTTCTCAGGCTGGAGGAGGTTTTCAGACTCCTGCTACACGTACTCCAGAGCAGGTAGCTCCCTAGACTCATGTCCCAGTAGTTCAGCCAGCTGTGGCAGCTCAGCCAGGTATTACAGCCCAGGCCGGCGATGGAACGGCTATGTCTTCGGATGCCTTGTGGAGACTTGATCGGTTCTCCAAGCTCTTCACCACCACCTTCAGTGGTGCTTCATCAGAGGATCCACAGGATTTCTTATTCAGCTGTCATGAGATCCTTAGGACCATGGGTATAGTGGAGACCAATGGGGTCAATTTTGCCACCTTCCAGTTTGTAGGATCCGCCAAGACTTGGTGGAGGGATTATTGCCTATCTAGACCAGCAGGGTCTCCAGCATTGACATGGGATCAGTTCGCGGAGATGTTTTTGGAGAAGTTTCTCCCAGTCACTCAGTGGGAGGTACTTCGCAGGCAGTTTGAGTGCCTCCAGCAGGGCTCCATGACTGTTACACAGTATGAGACTCGGTTTATTGATTTGGCATGCCATGCTATTGTGATACTCCCCACAGAGCGAGAGAGGGTTTAGAGATTTATTGATGGATTGGTTCAGCCGATCCGTCTCCAGATAGCTATGGGAGCTGGTAGTGATATTTCTTTTTAGGAGGCGGCCAATGCGGCCCGCAGGGTTGAGATGGCCCTCGCACGGGGAGGTGGTCAAATGTCGGATAAGAGGCCTTATCATTCTAGTAGGTTCAGTGGTACTTTGTTTGGAGGTAGGGATTCTTATGGTAGAGGTCATTCACCGAGACCCTTTCAGTCAGCGCTCCAGGTTTCTTATGGTACTCCAGGCGATGGTGGTTCTCAGTAGCATTATTCAGATCAGTAGCCTATCAGTGCACCTCCACTTCAGAGCTTCAGGGGAGGACATTCAGGTCGACAGGGCCAGCAGTCGCAACAACCGAGGTCTTGTTATGGTTGTGGTGACCCCGGCCATATTGTCAGGTTTTTCCCTCGAGCCTCGGGCAGCTCTCAGCAGCAGGGTCCTCGCCTTATGATTCAGGCATCAGGTGATCCACAGCTCGTACAGCCAGCTAGAGGCAGGGGTAGGGATCATAAAGGTGGAGGTAGAAACCGTAGAGGTGGAGCTCGGACCGGTAGAGGTAGGGGTCAGCCAGTAGCCGATCGTCCCAGAGATATAGTTCAGGGAGGTGGGGCCCGACCCCGGTGTTATGCTTTGCTAGCCAGGCCAGAGGGTGAGTCTTCAGATGCTGTTATTATAGGTACTATTCTGGTCTGTGATAGGGATGCTTCAGTGCTATTTGACCCTGGGTCTATGTATTCATATGTGTCGTCTTATTTTGCACCCTACTTGGCTATGCCTAGTGACGCTTTGGGTATCCCTGTTTATGTATCTACACCAGTGAGTGATTCTATAGTGGTCGACCGAGTTCATCATTCCTGTGTAGTAGTATTTTAGGGTCTTGAGACCCGTGTTGATTTATTGCTTTTAGACATGGTGGATTTCGATGTTATATTGGGGATGGATTGGTTGTCCCCATATCATGCTATCTTGGATTGTGACGCCAAGACCGTGACCTTGGCCTTGCCAGATTTCCCCCGATTGGAGTGGAGAGGGACCCCAGGTCATGCCGCCCGTAGTGTTATTTCATATGAAAAGGCTCGACGCATGGTCGAGAAGGGGTGTTTAGCTTATTTGGCATATGTATGCGATTCCAATGAAGAGGTTCCTTCTATTGACTCTGTTCCTATTGTTTGGGAGTTCACCGAGGTTTTTCCTTCAGACCTGACGGGCATGCCGCCCGACAGGGATATTGATCTGGCCCCAGGCACGCAGCCCATTTCTATTCTGCCGTATCGCATGGCCCCGCCAGAGTTGAAAGAGTTAAAGGACCAGTGGCAAGATTTGCTAGAGAAGGGTTTTATCAGGCCTAGTGTTTCTCCTTGGGGTGCGCCAGTGTTATTTGTGAAGAAAAAGGATGGATCGATGAGGATGTGTATTGATTACCGTCAATTGAACAAGGTGACGATAAAGAACAAGTATCCACTGCCGAGGATTGATGATTTGTTTGACCAGCTTCAGGGTACAAAGGTGTTTTCAAAGATAGACTTGAGATCTGGCTACCATCAGCTGAGGATTAGGGCGTCTGATGTCC
>MU695888.1:0-68671 GCA_026770625.1 Nicotiana glauca
AATTATCCGACGCATGATTTGGAGCTTGCGGCAATTGTGTTTGCTTTGAAAATATGGCGGCATTATCTTTATGGGCTTCATGTGGATGTGTTCTCAGACCACAAGAGTCTCTAGTATTTTTTCAAGCAGAAGGAACTGAATTTAAGGCAGCGACGGTGGTTAAAATTTCTCAAGGATTATGATGTGAACATTTTGTACCATCTAGGGAAGGCAAACATGGTGGCCGATGCTCTCAGTCGAAAATCTATGTGTAGTTTGGCTCATTTGGGAGTGGATCGCAAGCCCTTATCCCGGGAGATTTATCAACTGGCCAGTTTAGGGGTTTGCTTATCGACATCAGACGAGGGGAATGTTGTGGTGCATAATAGAGCAGAATCGTCTCTTGTAGCAGANAGTGTCAAGGTAGGCTATGTGTCCCAGATGTGGATGAGCTTCGAGAGAGGGTGATGGTGGAGGCTCATAATTCCAGGTATTTTGTGCACCCAGGTTCCACGAAAATGTATCATGGTCTCAAGGAGATTTATTGGTGGAACGGTTTGAAAAGGGGTGTGGCGAACTTTGTATCTAAATGTCCGAATTGTCAGCAAGTGAAGGCAGAGCATCAACGGCCTGGTGGGTTAACTCAGCTTATGGAAATACCAATGTGGAAATGGGAGATGATCAACATGGATTTCGTGGTAGGGTTACCTCGCACTCAGCGCAAGTTCGACTCAATTTGGGTAATAGTGGATCGACTCACCAAATCAGCTCACTTCTTGCCAGTCAAGTCCACCGATACTGCAGAACAATATGCTAAGTTGTATATCAAGGAGATAGTAAGGTTTCATGGCACTCCACTTTCTATTATCTCGGATCGAGGGACCTAGTTCACAGCTAATTTTTGGAAGAAATTTCGGCAAGGTTTGGGTACTCAGGTGAATCTCATCACAGCTTTCCATCCACAGACCGACGGTCAGGCTGAGCGAACTATTCAGACGCTTGAGGATATGTTGCGGGCTTGTGTCTTGGATTTCAAAGGTAGTTGGGATAACCACTTACCACTTATAGAATTTTCTTACAATAACAGATTTTATGCTAGCATTCAGATGGCCTCGTTTGAGGCATTGTACGGAAGAAGGTGTAGGTCTCCAGTTGGGTGGTTTGAAGTGGGTGAAGCAGAATTGCTAGGGCCAGATCTTGTGTACCAGGCTATGGAGAAAGTTAAAGTCATTCATGAAAGGATGAAAACTACTCAGAGTCGCCAGAAATCCTATGCGGACGTTCACCGAAGAGATTTGGAATTTCAAGTTGATGATTGGGTGTTCTTGAGGGTATCTCCTATGAAGGGAGTCATGCGATTCGGGAAGAAAGGGAAGTTGAGTCCTAGGTATGTCGGACCGTATCGGATCGCTCAATGGGTAGGGCAGGGGGCTTATAGGCTGGAATTGCCTCCTGAAATGTCATTAGTACACCCGGTGTTCCATGTGTCCATGTTGAAGAAAGTGGTTGGAGATCCATCCACCATCGTGCCAGTCGAGACTATCGAGGTTAATGAAGACTTGTCGTATGAAGAAGTTCCAGTTGCCATTCTTGATAGGCAAGTCCGTAAGTTGAGAAATAAGGAAGTTGCCTCTGTTAAAGTGTTATGGCGAAGTCAACAAGTTGAGGAAGCCACGTGGGAAGCAGAAAAAGAAATGAAGGAAAAATACCCCCATTTGTTTGAGCAAGTCTAGTAGAAATCGTGCGAACTCTTATCTCTAAAACAAAACTAATACTGTGTTCAAATTGGTTCTTTCCTAAATGCTTTGCTCTTGAAATTCCCCAAGCTGTGCAAGGATTATGTGTGTTGTGATTGTCTCAAATTATGTGACCCCCCTTTTTTGGTAAATGGAAGTTTTATAAAGACTCATGTGATAAGTAAACAACTAATGAGGGAGTAAATTGATAATGGTTTGTTTATATGCATGTGGTATGTTGAAGCAATTAAATTATGTGGGACTCATTGAGGTGACTAGTTTATGTGCAAAATGCAACAAGTGATAGAATATGTGCAATTGTTGAGGTAGTGAATTGTGTACAGCTGTATAGATAGTTGTAATTATGTAATGGTGCTTGGGAATATGTTTCGGGGGCTCTCTGACAGGTGGATATGTCCATATTACAAGTGAAGCTTTGGCAAAATTTTTCTAGAATATGGGAGTTAGTGAAAATTTCGAGAGTCTTCATATCATGTCTTTCGAAACCAGCTGATTTTCAAAATCCTCATTCGAGGACGAATGATTTTTAAGTGGAGGAGAATGTAAGGTCCCGTAAATAAATTTTTAGTCTCAAAACTTAGTAGCTCGTGGTGTCGACTCCAAATATGTGTTAGGAATGGGTAAAATTCTTCGCGGCGAGCTTTCTCGTCGCGGTTCGGACCCTTGGTAGTGATCTAAGCCTTTAAAAATCCAAAAGAATCAATTTTTTCAGAAATTGTAAAAATGCGGTCCAGAATGCGGTCGCAGATCAGCTATGCGGACCGCATTCCTACCACAAAGTGAAGCAGAAGAATTGTCAAAGTTGATGTCAAAACTACGGTCCATTATGCGATCGCATAATCGATATGCGGACCGCATTCCTACCGCAGAGTGAAGCAGAGAGTTGGTCTAAGTTGATGTTGAAAATACGGTCCATTTTGCGATCGCAGAATCGAAATGCGGACCGCATTTCCACCGCATACCCAGGCAGAGATGTTCAGTGATTAGGGTCAGTTCTGCGGTCCAATATGCGGACCGCATTTCGATTCTGCGATCGCAGAATGGACCACAGATCTAACCCGGGCTTCTATTTTCTAAAATTTAAAACCCGACCCCCTTTCTATTATAACACCCTAACCCCTCATTTTAACCATTTTTCTGAACAAAATAAGAGAGAGAGAGGAGGGGTTTTTGAGAGAAAAGCTAATCTTCTTCAAAATTGTTCCTCAAATTACTTGGTACGGAAGATTTTAAGCAAGTGTCTTCATTTCCATTTCTACAGGTAAAATCCCTAACCCTTTTTCCTTGATTTCCAGATTTTTAAGCTAAAGGAGGGAGTCTCATGCTTTGATTCTTGAAATAATGGGTGGAAAAGTCACATGCATGTCTTTCAAAATCTAAAATTTGGTAAGGGGGATTGGGTAGAAGTAAGGGGTTGTGCTCGATAACCTAAATGTGTTCGGGTAGTAATTGTGAATTTCAAATTCTAAGAAATATGTGTTAATTTGTAAACTAGATTGATGTGGCTAGATTGCTTGGTGACTGGTAATAGGAGTTTAAAAAGGGAATTCGACTCCCGATATGTATGGCTAACCTTGACCTTGCAAAATCGCCTTGTTGGTGTCAAAATGTTTGGTATGTGACGTTCACGTTGGTAAATTGTGAAATTCGTGTGATTTGCATGGTTGTGATTACGATATGTGGTATCATATGAGAAACAAATAACGTATGAAATTGTAAGTGATGCAAATGAAATAATTGTGATATTAACATCTATGGCTTATCATGGGCAAGTATTGTTGTAACGTGAAACACTTATGAATTGTGGAATATGACGGAAATAGTAATGACGGTTATGGAAACACTTGTAAATTATTGTTGCTACTCCTTAAAAAGTGTTGTTGTGATCTTTGTGAATTGTTCATTGTTGTTGTTGTGATTGTTTGTGAATTGAAAATGTATGGTGGGATCGGGTTGCGCGCCGCAACACAAAGTAATAAGGTGGGGGTTGTGGTGATAAGGGTGGCCGAGGTAATAAGGGCGGAAAATGATCGAAATTACTGTTGAAATGAAAATATGAGCAAAAATGTGAAATCTATTGATGTGGAAATGTGGAAGGGAAACAGGAGAGTTTGTAAAACTTGTTTGGCTTGATTGTTCTTTCTTTATGGAAATTGATTGTTGTTTCTGTTACTGTTACTTATTTGTCTATGGCTTGAGTTTACTTGGCGCAAAGTTTGTTATACATACCAGTACAATTCAAGTGTACTGACGTCCCTTTTGCCGGGGGCGCTACATTCGTGTCATGATTGTAGTTGGATCTGCAGCAGGTATTCCAGCCCACCGATCGTAGCTCCCTCTTCGCCTTCCGTCAACTATTTTGGTGAGCCCCATTCCTCTCGGGGCCCTACGTGGCTCAGGCCACTTGTTTCTGTAGTTTTATTTTGTTGATTGTGTAAGGTATAGCCGGAGCCTTGTTACCGGCAAGTACTATATCATCCTGTTGTATCTTAGAGGCTCCGTAGATAGTGGATGTGGGTTAGAAGCTATGTATACTCATGTTTCTTTTGTTGGACAATGAATTGATAATTTCACTAATTATTATGTATGTATGATTTGAAAAAGGATGATCTAAAATTTATTTATGTGGCAAAATTCTTGGAATACCGAATAAGGAAAACAAGGGGTGGCTCATGGGTTAGGAAAGGCACCCAGGTCCGCTTGACTGGGGATACCCGGTCGAGCGCCGGTCATGTCCCCAAAACTCGAAAACTCACAAATCACAAGCGAAGGGATACATAAGAGGCTCTGACTCAAGAATATCTATACAAAGGAGAAAATACTGGAAGAACTATAATTATTACAGAAAAAGCTGGAAAGGGACTCCTCGGGCTGCGGACGTAGCAGATGTACCTTAAAGTCTCTACCAATACGCCTCCTTCCAAGGCTGACAGAATTGAACGGGAGTACCAGTATCTGCACAACAAAAATGTGGAGAAGAGTAGTATGAGCACACCACGGCGGTGCCCAGTAAGTATCAAGACTAACCTCGGTGGGGTAGTGACGAGGAACAGTCAAGGCACCTACCGGTCGATAAACAGTGTAATCATAGGAATAATGGTAACGACATATGAATATGTAAGAATGCATGAATGACCAAAAATGCTACAATTCACAATAAGGGATAAATACAACAATTAACAACAAGAATATAATAAACGATGATACAAAATGACGGCAGAATCACAACCCAAATCCTAAGGTCACAACACAGCAAAGAAAAGAAACAAGTCAATAATTCATATCACACAATGATGTTCACAGAAGGTCTTATCCTACTCTTTCCACAGTTTCACCAAGTCTCGGACAAACCATAACTCGCGAAGACCCAGCATCTGAAATCTAACAATTGGCATCCTGTGCCCCATCAATCTCATGGTCATACCGACAACTAACTGGCTAACTAAGGCCACTCTCCCAATATAATGGATAAGCGAGGGCGTACCTCCACCCTTAGAAAAATCAGGAGGAATTCACCTCAAATAGGAGTGCTCAGCTACGTGTATGCTTGTGCAAATGTTTCTAACAAAATTCTACCGACCAGCAAACCTGAAAAGAAGGACGGACCGCACGTATGATTTTCCCTCACAACTCCCAAGCGGTAACATTAATACAGGTAAAAAACCCACAATTATAATAGAAACAAATAAAAATGCCTCAACATGCCGTCACAACTCTATACAATCAATCCCTGACATAGCCCACCTTATTTCGCCACGTGTGCAATAAATAATATAATAGGCACCGCCTTATTTCGCCACACGTGCATAACAATGTCCCACCTTCTTACGCCACATGCGCAACCCACATATAAGCATATAACTTATCCCGCCTTATTACGCCGCATGTGCAAAACATCAATAACATCAATAGCACGGCAAAGACCTCGTGCAACCTTTCAATAACAACCGCACGATAGAAACCTCGTGCATCACAATATCAATAACAACACGGCAGAGACCTCGTGCATCACAATATCAACAACCACACGGCAGAAACCTCGTGCATCACAATATCAACAACCGCATGGCAGACCTCGTCCATCGCAATCTCAAGTACAACACAACAAATAACAATATATATATAGGAACAAAGCAAGAGAATGAACTCAAGGAATTCCGTTAACCAAAAGACGGTATAACTAACGCATAAGGAATAGCTGTAACAGAGAAATACTAAGCGCAATAAGAACAACTTAACAAGTGAGAAATAATATGAAACAACGATTTCATAATACTCGGTTCAACAACAAGGAAGTTAACATGAATCAAATAATAACAATTAAGAAAATAGCAACTAAACATGGAATATCTAACTCCTTCCCAATTAAGACCAATTATTTACACAAGAGATAGAAATGAGGCTTTTCAAATAAAGACAAGCAGTTAGGAAAGATAGTATGACTACAGAGGGGTAAATGTCCACGATTAAACAAGTAAAAATCAATTAGGCAACAAGAATAACCAAAAAGGGCAATAAATTCCAAATAAGTCATGTAGAGGTGAAACTAATAACATGAAACTCCATCGTATCAAGAACGACTTCATATTCGGTGATTATAAGGATCCAAGAGCCAAAAAGGGGAAACTTTCCACAAATAAATCCGAGCACGCACTCGTCACCTCGCGTACAAGGAATACAGTTAGCAAGGAAGACTCAATTCCTAAGGGGAGGTCCCCCACACAAGGTTAGGCAAGATACTTACTTCAAACCGGCTAAAATCAACTAGCAATCACATTCTTTCCATGAGTATCCGACTCCCAATGTCTCAAATCTATTCAATTCAATTACTTGCAAACAACTGATACCACTATAAAAATTAAAGCTAGGGCGCGAAAATAGGTAAAATGACCAAAATTCCCGTCCATCCAACGTCTCAGAATCGAATAATTTTCATATTTTTAGAACCCTCGTAATCTCACGAGTCTAACCATATAAAAATCTCCCAAATCGAAGGTCAAATGCCCCCTTAAAACCCAATAGTTAAGTCTAAGAAGTTTCATCCAATTTTCCACAATTTTGACCTTGAATTCGAATTCTAATGGTGGATTTAACTATATATTAATGGAATACAACTAGATAGGGTCAAGAAAACATTACCCAATGATCTTCTCTTCAAATTCCAACTAAAATTGCCTTCTCCCGAGCTCCCAATTGGTTTTTCTAACTTTTGGATTAACCATCGGATTATTCTATTTCATACCAGTAATTTTTGCTTTTGCGGTCCCGCTTTTTCGGAAACCCAACCGCTTCTGTGGTTTCTTTAAGCTCCCCAACTTCCGCTTCTGCGGTTCTTTCATCACAGAAGCGAGTCCGCTACTGCAAAAATCCCTTCGCTCCTACGACTCCTGCCCAAAGGTCCTCCATCACTTCTGCGGTTCCCAAGCCGCTTTTACGGCTATGCTTCTGTGGTTCCCAAGCCGCAGAAACGAAAATACCAGTAGCCCTGCTGCAATTTTCCTTCTAACTCCAAACTTTGCCCGTTGAGCATCCGAAACACACCCGAGGCCCTCGGGACCTCAACCAATCACACACACAAGTCATATAACATAACACGGACTCGCTCGAAGTCCCAAATCACATAAAACAACATCGAGATGATGAATCAAACAAAAAATCAAGCTTATGTACTTCCAAGTCTTCAAATAACGAATCTCATGCCGAAACCTATCAATTCAACTCGGAATGATGCCAAATTTTGCAGACAAGTCCAAAATGACATAACGGAGTCGTTCCAACTCTCAAAATCGCATTCCGACAGCGATATCCCAAAAGTCAACCGTGGGTCAAACTTCTTCATTTTCCAACTTTAACTTTCGCCGAAATGCCTCAATTTACTCTACGGACCTCCAAATCTAAATTCGGGTGCACACCTAAGTCCAAAATCACCATACGAAGCTTTTGAGATCATCCACGACCCATTCCGGGGTCGTTTACCCAAAAGTCCAATTCTGGTCAACTTTTCACCGTTCTAACTTCCAAAACAAGGTTTCTTCTCTAAATTTGACTGTAAACCATCTGAAAGCCGAATTCCACAATGCACGCAAGTCGATACTCATATTCCGAAGTTGTTCCAGACCTTATGCCGCCAAACGAAGCTTAATTTCTCAAAACGACCGATCAGATCGTTACAGTAAATCAGCTGTGATTCATGTTGAACACTCTATATGAAAAGACTTATTTATTTGAACGATTATTGTATTTCCTTCCTCTGTTTCTACATTGTACTTTTATGGTACTTGATCTCTTAGTGTTCTTATCTTATGCTCACTCTTTGTTTTCCCTTATTGCTCCAATCCCCTTTGTCAGCCTTATATCATCATAACGTTCTATTGTTATATATTTCTTTACTTTCCGTTATTAGATTATGTTATACTATATAAAGATTTATTTGTCTTAGTAGGCATAGTTGTGCCCCCTTTTTCTCACGAAATTGAGTTTCGACATTTCTGGGACAAATCCGTTCCTTTTGGGATGGGGTATGGGATTTTAAGAGTCGCCACCTAAACGATTAAGGTGCGTTAGGGCACCTTGAGCAGTTAACTTATGAAAAGAAAAAAGGAAAATAAAAGAAAGGAATCTGTTTGGGCCAAGTCCACAAAAAAAACCCTAGGCCCAATTGTTTCAAACACCTGAAACCCACCCCATTTGGCCCAAACCCACACCTATCTGGCATGCCCCGTTCAGGGACCACCCAAACGACCCCATTTTACTTTGACTGAATCTCAACTGTTGATTTCCATTCAATCCAACGGGCGAGAACTGGGGTCATTTTAAGCATAAGACTGTCCAAAAATAGACCCCCCACATCTTCTCTCTCAATTCACTTTTCTCAGAGAACAACCCAAACCCTAGAAGCCGCCCCACTTTCCCACCGCTTTAGGGTGATGGCTCCACCACCAAAAAATCCCAAAATAACACCCCAAAAACCCCTCACTCCCCCTTTCCAAATCCTCACTCCGTTTCCCTCGAATATAGCTAGAACTTCTCGAATCTCAAATCTAAGGTTTGAGCCCTAGAAGTCAAAGCCGAATTTGTTCATGCTGTGATATTCCTCCATGTTTTCTTAGTGTTCAGGGTCGGTTTAGTCACAAAATAACATTTTTCTCTTGTTCTTGGCAAAGAACTAGAAATTAACGTTATTTGGGGGCTAAATCAGAGTATCAATCGCGAGTTCGGGACTGGTTTGGTGAGTTTCCTCTTTTTCTTTTATTCATTCTTGTGTTCCTTCAGTTTTTTTTTCCTCTTCATTCCTTCTCTTTCTCTCTGGTTAATTAAATTGAAATGCGAATAAGTTTTAGCTAAATTAAGTACTGTCCGTTTGGGTTCCTTTTTAGTTTTTCCTTCCCAAGTTTTGTTCTGTGATTTTTTGCTTGGTCTATTTAGTTCTTTTGTTAGCAGTGAGTAATTTCTAATTTCACTTTGTTTCTTTAGTCATTTAAGTTTAAATAGGTTTATATGATAATTTAGTCTTCTCATTTAGATTTTAACTTTTGTGAAGTTGTTTAGTCGCTTTCCTACTGCTTGCCATAATTTGTTAAATCTTGGTTTGATTCATTTTGCTATTTGGGATTTGAATTCATTTCAGAATTCATTCCCAGGAATGCGAATTGATTTTCTGAGCTCAGGCCTAGTTTAACCATTGGGTCATTTGACCCATGACATATTTGAGGTGCTGAAGGGTAACTAACAGGGTCTGTGACGGGTAGTTTGGGAATTCTGGTGAAAAGAATCTTATGTAACAGACTAGGTAACTTCTTGGAAAAAGGGTTCGGGGCTATTCTAAAATCTAATATTTAAACTAGGGATTTCTAAGGAAAAACAAAAATTTCAAAAGGCTCTAAGTGCAAAATTGATTTCTTTTAGGTTGCCTAGAACCTTGCATGTAAAGGCACCTTAACTTCATATTCAAGGGGGAGATTTTTTAGAAGAGAAAAATTCTAGAAAAACTTGAAACGGCTGATTCCAAAAAAGCAATACTGAATTTCTTGCATATTTGGTTGGAAATCTCTCGAGAACTGGGTTGTTTTACTGCATTTCTGATTTCTCTTGTGTTAGTTAAAATTCTCCAAAATTCCATAGTTATATTCTGATTTGGGAAGTGATCTGAGTATGGCTTGAAGATTAAGTTTTGGTTTACTGCTTTCTATTGTTCCGTTGGCTGCTTTCTGGGTTTAGTGTTGCTGGTTGTCTTCCTGTTGTTGGGCTTTGTTCTGTTATTGGCTGCCGATTCTTCATCTCTTTGTTTTTCTCTTTCAAAATTTAGGTACACACTCTTGAGTCTCAATGTTTGTCAAGTTGACTCGAAGAATTAAATAAAAGGTAGAATTTAAAGCATAGCCTAAGTTTGTTTTGATTCAGAAGTATTATTTTGATTCTGTTCTCTTGACTTGATGTGTTATATTGGTTAATTGAGTTCTAGCTTGAATAAGTAAGCTTTTACTATTGTATTTAATTTAGGACTGTCATGAAACTAGGAGAATTTGTTTGGTTGAATCATGTAGCTTAGATTCTACATACTAAAACCTGTAATATGGATCGCATGGGACAGTTTTCTGTTATGTAGTTTCATTGTTATCAATATTGATGGTTTTGGATGCTGTAATGCCCATGAAATTAGAGTGGCTGAATGTTTCTCTTAAGTGTAATGTACACAGAATCTTATTAGTAGAAACAGAAATGGCTGAGGTTGTTTCAAAGGGTAAAAGCATGCATTGATTTATTTTGGATGGCATGTTGAATGTGTTTAAACTTAGAAATGGTCTAAAATATTTTCCACTTTAGTGCTAGTTAGTGTTTAAACAGATAGTAACTGCCAGCTTGATTTTGTCGTTATTCAGTGTCAATTCTACAGGATATGTTGAGGTTTCTGTGTTGCGTAAGACTCGATAGTGAGTCTTGATTTCCAGTTTTGGTTTTGCAAATCTTAGGTTTATGGATCCTTAGATTTTGGGCTACTTTCGAGAGAAGATGGAACTTTGATGCATCGGGCTTGTCCGTTGAGCCCAATAGCTCGTATTGATTGTTGTTGTACATTTCTACATAATAGAGTTGATTCAAAATGTGCTAGAATAAAATCAGAGACTTAAGTTGGCTAATTTGTAGAAAATCCGAAATAAGGGTGTAGTTTAATCTCATGTTTTCATATACTACTGTGTTTAACTGGTAATGCAAGTGTTTGGTCTTGAAGATCGGGCCTACGGATGGCCCTATTTTCCTAAAGGCATAAGTTTTGGACATTCATGTCTTCATTAAGCAAAGGGGGCTCACTTTTGGTCCGAATTTGGACTCCTTCCGTGTTTAATTGGTTAGATCCATTAATTAATGGGGGGAAGCCGTATTAGGTAACACAAATAGCTTATGGCCCTCCAAAATTTAATTTGAGCTCCCTTAAAATTAGAAACGAGGTATGCCATCCATAACTAAATCACGTATGGTCCTCGTATTAATATCTTATGATCCAGATATAAAATAACAAATGTTTGTAGTTTGCTTTAGGCCCATTTAATATACCATCGCAGTTGTGGACACGTTCGCGTGACATGATTGCGATTTCTAAAAATAAAACCGGAGTATGCGTTCGCGCAACTTCGGCAAATTTTTCTTAATAATAATAAAGCATTACCAATTGTGGACACGTTCGCGTGACATGATTTTTGACGCGACAAACAAATGGGTACAAGTACGTATGACCCGTTTCAAGATAATCTTCCTTAACTAAAAGCGGTAAAAGGTAAATGCACATAGGATATAAAATGAGTAATTAAACAATTAATAAGCCCAGTATGATCAAAGCGGCCGTGCTAGAACCACGAAACTTGGGAGTGACTAACAAATTATCCTGTGTTGATAGAATTCCTTACCCGAATTTCTGTGTTCGGAGACCATAAATAGAGTCAACCTTCCTCGATTCGGGATTTTAAACCGGTGACTTGAGACACCATAAACTATCCCAAGTGGTGACTCTGATCTTAAATAAATAATCTTGTTTCGATTGTCACTTTAATTAGACAAACTCCCTTACTCCCTTTCGGGAGTAGGAAAAAAGTGGTGTGACAGCTCTGGCGACTCTGCTGGGGACAAGAACCCAGAATCTCTGGTTCAGGGTTCAAAATTCGAGCTTGTTAATATGATTTTTCTTGGCTTTATTTATTGTTGATATTACTGTATTCTGTGAACCTTTTGTGTTAAATGCTATCTGTTTACCGCTTTAATATCGTTTGAATAGTATATAACAGTCTTACGCCACCCCTATGAGTCTTCTAAAAATGGTGCACACGTTCGCATGACCCTCTTTTTTTGCAGAAATTATACCAAATAGAACAAGGCTGGGCCAACAACAAGGCCGGGTAGACTTTAGTGCTCCTTGTACGTTGCCCCTTCTTCGGACCCAGTTGTCCGCTCAGGTAAACCTAGAAAAACCCCAGGATTTAAAACTAGAAAAACATAGCCTCATGCTGGATCCCTAGTAGGAATGTTTGTTTGCATCACGTGCATTTGACTCAAGGGACTCAACACAGGGGTTGGGTCCATCTAGGACAAGTGTACCCGAAATGAAACACCATCCTTATGCATCTTATGTGCCATTTGTACATTTATTATCTATGGCTTATAAGTTGACCGGCTAAGAAATGAAAAATAAGAGAAAAAACCAAGAGTTAGGTTGGATAGAGAATTCACCTGGTTCTGAAAATTACGGTATTCGAAAATGCCTCGAAACTCCGCCCAAATTGTTTGAAAAAAAAAAAGAAAAGGAAAATGAATTTCAAAAAAATGAAAGGGAGTCAATATCATATTTTTTCAGTTATGTCAAAACTGGGCAAACTACGCGGGTCTGATTCTCACCGGATGTGAGATACGTAAGCAAACCTCATTGGTTCCGGCCCACAATTTTCAAAAAAATCCAAAAATATTTTTATTCTTATTTCAAAAATTGAAAAGAGAATTTAAGATTCAAAATATTTTCTTTTTTTTCTTTAGAAGTATTTCTTTTATAAATTCAAAATAAAAGTCCAAAAATCCAAAAATATGTCCTTTCTTCTGTAGAAGTTTTTCTTTCAAAATTCCAGAAAAAAAAAAGAGTCGAAATTCAAAAAAAAAATTCTTTATTATTTAGGTATTTCTTTTCAAAAAAGTTTTTAAAAAACAAACAAACAAATCGAAACCCAAAAAGATTTTGGTTCTTCTTTTTAAAACTTTCTTTCGAGAAAGTCCAAAATCCAAAAAAAAAAAGAAAAAAAAGAGTTAGTTTATTTACTTTATTCCTAATCTTTCCGAACTACGCAATATCTGATCCATGTTCGTACATGATACGCAGGCAACCCATATCAGGTTCGATCAACCATTGAAAAGGAAAATGAGAAAAAAAAAGAAAAAAAGAAAGATGAAAAGAAAAACAAAAGTGAAAAAATGTTGATAATAATATGGACTGTCTGAGTCCATTCTAACATGTCTTTTATTTTGAATTATGAAAAAAGTTTGAGATGGTCGGTTTGTGGTAAGCAGACAACACAAGATTCAAGGAAAAATGATAACTGACATCGAAAATGTTACAAGTGCTCAAGAAACTCAGGGTCAGAGGGTTCGACAAGAGTCTACTGTGGTTGAGGAAAATAGAATACTGAAACAGCCAATGACCAAAATGTGTCAAGCATGGGCCAATGGCCAAGGACAACCTTGTCATGAGTCACAATTTGCTACAAAACAAGAGCAGTGCCACTCTCCTGAGTACCACTCGTACTCGTTTGATCTTCCTGCAAACATTGAGAAGCCTGCCCGAAAGATGGTACATGAAGAAATGAGCCAAATAGTGAAAAGCTTAGAACAAAGGTTGAAAAACATGCAAGGGTTGGCAAGTCAAAAGAGTGTTGCCTTTAAAGATCTATGTATGTTCCCCCATGTCCACTTGTTGCCTAGTTTCAAGACTCCCAAATTTGAAAAGTATGATGGACATAGAGACCCCACAGCCCACCTGAAAAGGTATTGCAATCAACTAAAAGGTGCAGGAAGAAATGAAGAATTGTTAATAGATTATTTTGGGGAAAGACTTATGGGAGTAGCATCCAAATGGTTTTTCGATCAAGACGCATCGCGTTGGTATGTCTGGGATGACATGGCTCATGCCTTTGTTAAACTGTTCCAATACAACATTGACATTTCTCCAGACCGCAATTCCTTTTCAAACCTGAAAAAGAAACCAACTGAAAGTTTCACGGAATATGCCATTAAATGGAGAGAGCAAACGGCTAGAGTTAAGCCACCCATGGATGACCAAGAGCTAATCACTGTTTTCCTTCAGGCTCAAGAGCCAGTTACTTTTAATACACGATGTCCGCAGTTGGCAAATCCTTTTCGGAAGCAATCAAAATAGGAGAAATGGTAGAGAATGGCCTTAAGACAGGCAGAATTATAAGTCAAGTAGCTCTCAAAACTACAACTCAGGCTATCCAAATTGAATCTAGTGACACGAATGAGAAGGACGAAGAAATCATGATGATGTCAGGGCTGAGAAGAGGTCCTAGGAGATCATCTCAAAGGTATGAGCATCCTCATCAGGTTTCCCATGACTCCCTTGAGCACTACTATCAACCTCAGAACCCACAATCGCTCCAACTCCGCATGTTGTCCAGACACCAAAACACCCTAGAACGCGATCACGAACACCGCAAAATCTCCACCATCTTCCACAAAATTTTCAAGTGCCCTATAACCCACATCCAATCCAGGGGTATAGAAGGGAACAAAGGTTGAAAGATAATTTTACACCAATAGGAAAGTCCTATGCAAGCTTATTTGAAAAGTTAAAGCACTATGAAATGATTGCACCCATTCCACCAAATCATGTGGACCCATGTGCAAGAATCTTTAACCCTTCTAAAAGGTGTGAATACCATTCCAATGCCCAAGGGCATAATGTTGAAAGCTGTCGGGATTTGAAAAGAGAAATAGAAAGGATGATCCAGGAAAAATTGATTGTGATCCAAGATAGTGACACTCAGAATGTCACGCAGAATCCTTTACCTTCACATGATGATGCACACTTTGTGGGGATGAAGCCTGGTGACATGGAGTATGAGAATCCTCTCGGGAACTTGCTGACTGAAATAAGGGAAGGACATGGTGACTTTGATGAGCAAATTTGTGGCTAATGTCAAGCTTAGCAATTGAAAAGTCATTCTCTCCTCACTAGGGATGAATCTTGGTAGCTTGTTTTGATCTTTTTTGTTATCTGGGTTATTTCAAGGTTGTGATCCAGATTTTATTTGTTTTATTGAGTCAAACCCTTCTATCCCTCTATGTTGTTTGTATGAGTCATATATGTGTATTTTGTGGCTATTTTCATTATTCGGGTTATTTTAGGGTTGTAACTCGATTTAAGGTTGCTTGTTTAGCTGTCAAACCCTTCCATCCTTATTCAATAAAATATAGTTTTTCCTTTCGTGTCATTCTATTCCTAGTTCTTTTCGCGCTAGTTCTAATGACATGACATGCAGGCGAAAATTTTTGGCAGTTCTTAGAAACTGATTTAATCTAAAATTGGATAACTGGAAAAAAATGCTTTTGAGGATAAATAAGAGTTGAAGTATTTTGGAATTAAGGTTGATAAAATTTACCTTCAAATCATTGTGAATATAGGGCATGAGGATGTTTAATCAATCGAAGTTTGTTGGAAAGTTTGACATTAAGGGATGAAAAGTGTCTTCTGACCATGACACACCAAGAAGACAGGCATGTTCATTAATAATATGATCGCGATACGATACTATAATTGGCGTTCTCGAGGCTTGGAGGCCCTTTTTCTACTATCCAAAACAATTTATACCATTTGTCACCCCTTTGAGCCAGTGTTATTTTCTTTGACCACCCTCTTTTGGAATCAAGTTTAGAGTCGAGAGTAAAAAAAATACAAAAAATGAAAAAAAAAGGAAAAGAAAAAGAAAAATAAAAAAAAAAAAGTCCATGTCCCAAGAGTACAATCTAGGGCAATTCTTATAGAGTTCAAATGAAAAAAAAAATGAAGAAGAAAAGAACTGTAGAAATGCCATGCCCTTACAAGATAGAAGCTGGGGCAAACAAAAGAAAAAATAGAGAAGAAGAAAAAGAAAAGGAAAAAGACAGAGGAAAGAAAGTGGAAAATAGTTAGGTCAAATGTTTGAACTACGTTTGACCTGATTCCTTTAAAAAGGATATGTAAACAGCCACACGGTTCGGTCCAACCAAAAAAAAATTCCCAATAGCTGAAACTGGGGAAGAGATTTTATTTCACTTTTGAAAGAGTCGATTCCAAGAGTTGTAAGTCTACAATCCCTAATTTTGAGTCTACTTTGAGCCTTCATGTCGACCCTTCTTTCCAACCCTGTCCAAAAACCTTCTAAGTAAAGACCTCCTGATCAGCCTTCAAGAATGCCAAGGGATGCATGCAATGGGCGACGGTTGTCACACAACATAAGAACATTGTCAAGTTGTTCACACAAGAAAGCAAAAAAGAGAAAGAAAAAGAAAAGAAAATGAGAGAGTCTTACTAGTGAAAACCCTCACGGGCACTGTAAGAAGACGGTAAATAGAGATAAATAAATGACAGAGACTTGTTGGTGAAAATCCCTCGGGGCACTACTAGTCAAAAGTGAGTCGTGAAGCTGATGCAAAGGATTGGCACGAACAAGACCGACTTCAAAGGTGATAAGAATGGTAAAAGGGAAATTTGGATTAGTTTGATAGATCAGGCCGTTGAGTCCAAAATGCATGTCATGGTCATTAAGGCTAGTTATTAAAAAAATAAAGAAAAAAATAACTCTTTCTTTTATCCTCCCCGACAGGGGCATTTCCTTTTAACACTGTTTCTTTGTGTCATTGTGTCCTTCACTCTGAGTCAGTCCTTGTCAAAATAAGCAAGAAAAGATTTCAAAATTTGCTACCAACTTTTCAGTTTCACAAAATAAATGTAGCCAGGATATTCAGTTGTAATTGTCAGAATACCTTGAGGATTCATGCAACGGCTCGCCCCAAAAGACTCTTGTCAACCTACTTGGCACAAGCAAAGATAACTGGTGATTCTCTCGAACAGACAAATTGCTCAAAAAGCATGAAGCCATTCAAGATATCAGCAAAGGTCACCTAAGAAAATATCTCCAGTTGGGATAAAGCTGATTGAGCCAAAAATACAAATGATAATGGGCATGAAACAATCAGGGTTGATGTAGAGCAAAAGTCTCTTGAAACCGACTCAAGCTGATTAAAGTAGAAACCAAGCTGCCCAAGACTCAAGGCCACAAACCGACTACTATTTTTAAAACTGACAAATTTTTCTTTGTGTGAAACAGGAATTAAGCAGTGCAAGGAAAGTGGTTCAAAAAAATAGAAAAAAAAGATGAAAAAAAAAAAGAAAAGCAAAAAAGAGAAGAAAAAGAAAAGAAGAGAAGAGCCGACAAAGGGAAGTTTCTCGAATCTTTGTCTTCATTGGTCTTGCTATTGTGCATAAAATCTTGGAATTGATTTTCACATTTTTTCCTCCTAGTATAAAACGTCTTAATCTGATGGATTTCCTCCACATAGAAAGTTTAATCTGATGAATCTTTCTCCTAGGATAAAAAAGCTAGTCTGATGAATCTTTCTCCTAGAATAAAAATCTTAGTCTGATGAATTTTTCTTCTAAGATAGGAAACCCAATCTGACGAATTTTCTCCTACGGTAAACGTCTTAGTCTGATGAATCTTTCTCCTAAGGTAACAAAAGATAAGAAAACCTAGTCTGATGAATTTTCTCCTAGGATCAAAATCTTAGTCTGATGAATCTTTCTCCTAAAGATAGAAAACCTAGTCTAATGAATTTTCTCCTAGGATAAAAAAACCTAGTCTAATGAACTTTTTCCTAGGATAAAAATTTTAGTCTGATGAATCTTTCTCATAAGATAGAAAACCTAGTCTGATGAACTTTCTCCTAGGATAGAAATCTTAGCCTGATGAATTTTTCTCCTAAGATAGAAAACCTAGTCCGATGAATTTTCTCCTAGGACAGAAATCTTAGTCTGATGAATCTTTCTCCTAAGATAACAAAAGAAAAAAAACTAGTCTGATGAATTATCTCTTAGGATCAAAATCATAGTCTGATGAATCTTTCTCCTAAGATAGAAAATCTAGTCTGATGAATTTTCTTCTAGGATAACAATCTCAGTCTGATGAATCTTTCTCCTAAGATAGAAGACCTAGTCTGATGAACTTTCTCCTAGGATAAACGTCTTAGTCTGATTAATTTCTCCTAAGATAAGAAAAGAGACCTAGTCTGATGAACTTTCTCCTAGGATTAAAATCTTAGTATGATGAATATTTCTCCAAAAATAAGAGACCTAGTGTGATGAATTTTCTCCTAGGATAGAAATCTTAGTCCGATGAATCTTTCTCCTAAGATAGAAAACCTAGTCTGATGAATTTTCTCCTAGGTTCGAAATCTTAGTTTGATGAATCTTTCTCCTAAGATACAAAAAAAACAGACCTAGTCTGATGAACTTTCTCCTAGGATCAAAGTCTTAGTCTGATAAATCTTTGTCCTAAGATAGAAAACCTAGTCTGACGAATTTTCTCCTAGGATAATTTTTTTTTAAAAAGGGTGGAAGTCTGAATTTGAAATAAAGAGGGACCAATTTTTAGTTTTCTTAAGTTATCAATGTTTAGTTTTCTTGAAATCGGGGGCCCCGCCTAGAGAATAGGGTCAGTATTTACTTTAGTCAAGCTTAGTTTATAGTTTTCCTAGTCTATTCTTTAGTTTACTCTCATCATTGCATCAATAGTATAAGTGATTTACAATTTTTCTAACAACTCACAAACCTTCCAAGTGCAACTGGCGCAGAAAAAATTTCTTTTGTTTTGTCTGTTTTGTTGTAATCAGGCGCCCACCTGGAGAACAAGGAAAACCGAGTCAAGTTTCGAGGGAAAAGTTGTACAAGGGTTGGTAATCAGGAGCCCACCTGAAGACCAAAGCACCAACATTCGAAAGAAGACGGTTCAAGTTTAGAAATAAGGCTCCCACCTGAAAAAAAGGTAAAGCATCTCATATTAAAATTCAAGTCGGCAACAAAGGAAGTTCACCTGGAAAATACAAGTCAACAAGGCAACAAGAATCACAAGATCAAGTTTGAGGATACAGATAGGATTTTTGTAATGCATAGATCATAGTTTAGTCTAGCTTCTTTTATTTTTTCATGGTGTAATAAGGTGTTCAATAAGCAGCAGCAACAGCAGCAATAGTGAAATCACAGCTTCATGGTAGTTCCAGCTACCGAAACTTTTCGAACTAAACTGACCTGAGTCCTTTATAGCCAGGTATATGTAGGCAACCTCGGGAGCAGGGTGCGGTCAAATCTTTCAAAAATGCTTCCCACGGAGCATTCAAACGGGCAAAAATTGCTCGTATCCACCCACTTTATCTTTGCACGAAAACTCTTCACATTTTCAAGCAAAGAGGGGCAGCTGTGAGCACGTGACTTTTGCCCTATATTAATTACTCCCATATATTCAAGAAAATAGTTTTTTCCCATTATTTGCAATTCTGTAGATTTTGTAGCATTTTTGTCGACTGTTTGCATTTGTCTATGCACATTTATTTTGTTTAAAAAATAAAAAAATATATTGCATTTGCATTTAGGATCTAGTTTTACATCTTAGATTAATTAGCAAATTAGTTTGTTTTATAAAAATGAAAAAAAATCACAAAACTAATTCATTTTTGCATTTTCACTTGAGTTTCGAATTTTGGGAGTTTTTATTTTAATTTTGTTATTTAATAATTTTTTATAATTATTATTTAGAGTTAGTTAATTTAATTTGATAGGATAATTTGATTAGGAACTAATTTAGGTTTATTTTTAATTATAATTTAAAAAGAAATTAGAAAAAAAAAAGTGAAAAGAAAAAAAGAAAAATAAAAGAAGGGAATCTGTTTGGGCCAAATCTACTTAAAACCCCCAGGCCCAATCGTTTTCAATACCTGAAACCTGCCCCATTTGGCCCAAACCCATACCTACCCGGCCTTCCTCATCTAGGGACCACCCAAATGACCCCGTTTTACTTTGATTGAATCTCAACCGTTGATTCCCATTTAATCCAACTGGTGGGAACTGGGGTCATGTTAAGTATAAAACTGTCCAAAATAGACCCCCCCTCATCATCTCTCTCAATTCACTCCTCTCAAAGATCAACCCAAACCCTAGAAGCCGCCCCCACTTTCCCACCACTTTAGGGTGACGACGCCGCCACCAAACCATCCAAAATAAAACCCCTGAATCCCCTTACTCCCCCTTCCATATCCTCAATCCGTTTGCCTCGAATATAGCTAGAACTTCTCGAATCTCAAATCTAGGGTTCGAACCCCAGAAGCCAAAGCCGAATTCGTTCATGCAGTGATATTCCTTCAAGTTTTCGTAGTGTTCGGGGTTTATTTGGTCACAAAATAACGTTGTTCACTTATTCTTGGCAAAGAACTAGCTATTGACGTTATTTGGGGGCTAAATCAGAGTATCAATCGCGAGTTCGATCCTAGTTTGGTGAGTTTCCTCTTTTCCTTTTATTCATTCTTGTGTTCCTTCAGTTTTCTTTCCTCTTCATTCCTTCTTTTTCTCTCTGGTTAATTAAATTGAAATGCGAACAAGTTTTAGCTAAATTAAGTACTGTCCATTTGGGTTCCTTTTCAGTTTTCCTTTCCATGTTTTGTTCTGTGATTTTTTGCTTGGTCTGTTTAATTCATTTATTAATGGTGTGTAATTTCTGATTTCACTTTATTTGTTTAGTCATTTAAGTTTAACTAGGTTTATACGATAATTTAGTCTTTTAGTTTAGATTTGAAGTTTTGTGAAGTTGTTTAGTCGCTTTTCTACTACTTGCCATAATTTGCTAAATCTTGGTTTGATTTATTTTGTCATTTGGGCTTTGAATTCATTTCAGAATTCATTCCAAGGAATTCGAATTGATTTTCTGAGCCCATCCCTGGTTTAATCATTGGATAATTTGACTCATGACCCATTTAAGATTGTGAAGGGTAATTAACAGGCTCTGTGGGGGGGAGTTTGGGAAGCCTGGTGAAAAGAATCTTATGTAACAGGCTAGGAAACTTCTACGAAAATGGGTTTGGGACTATTCTAAAATCTGATATTTAAACTAGGGATCTCTAAGCAAAAATAAAATTTTCAAAAGGCCCTAAGTGCAAAATTGATTTCTTTTAGGCTGCCCTAGAACCTTGCTTATAAAGGCACCTTAACTTGATATTCAAGGGGGAGATTTTTAAGAAGAGAAAAATTCTAGAAAAACTTGAAACGGCTGATTCCAAAAAAGCAATACTGAATTTCTTCCATATTTGGTTGGAAATAGCTCGAGAACTGGCTTGTTATACTGGATTTTTGATTTCTCTTGTGTTAGCTAAAATTTTCCAAAATTCCATAGTTATATTCTAATTTGGTAAGTGATTTGAGAATGACTTGAAGATTAAGTTCTGGTTTACTACTTTCTATTGTTCCATTGGCTGCTTTCTGGGTTTAGTGTTGCTGGTTGTCTTCCTATTGCTGGGCTCTATTCTGCTGTTGGCTACTGATTCTTCATCTCTTTGTTTTTCCCTTTCGAAATTCAGGTACACACTCTTGAGTCTCAATGTTTGTGAAGTTGACTTGAAGAATGAAATGAAAGGCAGAATTTAAAGCATAGCCTTAGTTTGTTCTGATTCAGTAGTGTTATTTTAATTCTGTCCTCTTGACTTTATGTGTTATATTGGTTAATTGAGTTCTAGCTTGAATAAATAAGCTTTTACTATTGTATTTAATTTAAGACTATCGTGAAACTGTGAGAATTTGTTTGGTTGAATCATGAAGTTTAGATTCTACATACTAAAACCTGTAATGTGGATCGCATGGGACATTTTTCTATTATGTAGTTTCATTGTTATCTATATTGATGGTTTTGGATGCTGCAATGCCCATGAAATTAGCGTGGCTAAATGATTCTCTTAAGTGTAATGTACACAGAATCTTATTAGTAGAAACGGAAATGGCTCAGGTTGTTTCAAAGGGTAAAAGAAGGCATTGATTTATTTTGGATGGCATGTTGAATGTGTTTAAACTTAGAAATGGTTTAAAATAGTTGCCAATTTAGGGCTGGTTAGTGTTTCAACATATAGTAATTGTCAGTTTGTTTTTGTGGTTATTCAGTGTCAATTCTACAGGATATGTTGAGGTTTCTGTGTTTGGTAAGACTCGATAGTGAGTCTTGATTTCCAGTTTTGGTTTTGCAAATCTTAGGTTCATGGAGCCTTAGCTTTTGGGCCACTTTCGAGAGAACATGGTAATTTTATGCATTGGGCTTGTCCGTTGAGCCCAGTAGCTCGTATTGATTGTTGTTGGACATTTCTACATAACAGAGTTGATTCAAAATGTGCTAGAATAAAATCGGAGACTTAAGTTGGCTAATTTGCAGAAAATGAGAAATAAGGGTATAGTTCAATCTCATGTTTTCATATAGTACTATATTTAACTGGTGATGCAAGTGTTTGATCATGAAGATTGGGCCTACGGATGGCCCAATTTGCCTAAAAGGCATATGGTTTGGACATTCATGTCTTCATTAAGTAGAGGGGCCTCACTTTGGACCCGAATTTGAACTCCTTCCGTATTTAATTGGTTAGTTCCATTAATTAATGGAGGGGAGCCGTATTAGATAACACAAATAACTTATAGCCCTCCAAAATTTAATATGAGCTCCCTTAAAATTAGAATCGAGGCATGCCATCCATAACTAAATCACATATGGCCTTCGTATGAATGTCTTTTGATTTAGATATAAAATAACAAATGTCCGTAGTTTGCTTTAGGACCATTTAATATACCATCGCAATTCTGGACACGTTCGCGTGACATGATTGCGATTTCTAAAAATAAAATTGGAGTATGCGTTCGCGCAACTTCGGCCAAAATTTTCTTAATAATAATAAAGCGTTACCAATTGTGGACACGTTCGCGTGACATGATTTTTGATACACCAAACAAATGCGTACACGTACGCGTGACCCATTTCAAGATTATCTTCCTTAATTCAAAGCGGTAAAATGTAAATGTACATAGGCTCTAAAATGAGTAATTAAATAATTAATAAGCCCAGTATGATCAAAGCGACCGTGCTAGAGCCATAGAACTCGGGAGTGCCTAACACCTTCTCCCGAGTTAACAGAATTCCTTACCCAGATTTCTGTGATCGCAGACCGTAAATAGAGTCAATCTTCCTCGATTCGGGATTTTAAACTGGTGACTTGGAATACCATAAATTATCCCAAATGGCAACTCTGATCTAATATAAATAATCTTGTTTTGATTGTCACTTTAATTGGACAAACTCTCTTATTCCTTTTCGGAGGTAGGAAAAAGGAGGTGTGACAAGGTCAAGCATAGTTCAGTTACATAAGATAAAGTAATGTAAACAATCTAAAAATAGTATCTCTTGACTGCTTCTAAATTGATAGGTTTTAGCCAAACTTCTCCGTCCATTTCTACAAATATGAGTGCTCCTCCTATTAGTACCCTGTGAACTATGTAGGGACCTTTCCAGTTGGGTGAAAATTTTCCTTTGGCTTCATCCTGATATGGGACGATCTGCTTCAGCACTAGCTGCCCTGGTGTGAATTATCTTAGTTTGATCCTTTTGTTGAAAGCTCTGGACATTCTATTCTGATAAAGCTGACCATGACATACTGCACTCTTTCTCTTTCCATCTATGATGGCTAGTTGCTCATAGCGGCTCCTTATCCATTCTGCATCACTGAGTTCAGCTTTTTGTATGGTTCTTAAAGAAGGAATTTCTACCTTAGCTGGAACGACAGCTTCGGTACCATAAACCAGTAAATAGGGAGTTGCCTCAGTTGATGTGTGGAGTTCAGTACGGTACCCTAATAGGGTGAAGGGTAACTTTTCATTCCATTGTTTGTGATTTTCTACCATCTTCCTTAGTATCTTCTTGATGTTCTTGTTAACAACTTCCACAGCTCTGTTCATTTGAGGCCTGTATGCTGTGGAATTTTTGTACTTGATCTTAAAAGTTTCACACGAGGCTTTCATCATATCAATGTTGAGATTGGCAGCATTATCAGTGATGATAAATTCGGGGACCCTAAACCGACAAACAATACGATCCCTGACAAAATGACTTTCTTACTTACAGCTTTGTAAGATGCAACCTCTACCCATTTTGTGAAGTAATCGATGGCCAATAAAATGAACCGGTGCTCGTTTAAAGCAGTGCGCTCGATCGGATTGATAGCATCCATTCCCCAGGCACCAAAAGGCCAAGTTGCACTTGTTTCATTGAGTTCATTTGGTGGTACCCTTATCATGTCTTCATGTATCTGGCATTGGTAGCATTTTTGGACTTACCGGATGCAATCTGTTTCCATGGTCATCCAAAAATATCCCGCTCTAAATATCTTTTTAGCTAGAAAAAAATTGTCCATATGTGGTCCGCAGGTTCTAGCATGTATCTCCTCGAGCAATTTGGAAGCCTCTTTTGCGTCAACACACCTCAACAGCCCCTGATCGGGAGTTCTTGTATATAGGGTTCCTCTTCTTTGGAAGAAGTGATTGGATAGCCTCCTGGTTCACCTATTCTGGGTATTCTCCTTTTGCCAAATATTCATTGATGTCGTGGAACCAAGGTTTTCCGTCCGTTTCTTCTTCAACATAAGCATAGTAGGCCAGCTGATTATGGATTTTCATTAGGATGGGATCGATGAAATTCTTGTCTGGATGTTGTATCATTGATGACAAGGTGGCCAGTGCGTCTGCAAACGCGTTCTAGACTCTTGGAACATGTTTGAATTCTATCTTTGTGAACCTCTTCATCAATTCTTGCACATGATACAATTATTGTAGTATCTTGGTGTTTTTTGTAGCCCTTTCTCCTTGAACCTGATGTACCAGAAGATCTGAATCACTAATTACCAGCAACGCTTGTATATTCTTATTGATGGCTAAATTGAGCCTCATATTCTGCCATATTGTTGGTGCACGGAAACCTAAGCTTTAATGATATCGAATAATATTGACCTGTCTCTGATACCAAGACCGCTCCAATACCCACTCCTTTGAAGTTTGCAATTCCGTCGAAGAACATTCTCCAACTATCATAGGCTTTAGCAATGTCCTCTCCAACGAGTGACACTTCTTCATCAGGAAAATATGTTTTTAGTGGTTCGTATTCTCCTCCCATAGGATTTTCAGCAAGATGGTCTGCCAATGCTTGTCCTTTAACTGACTTCTGAGTGACATAGATGATACCGAACTCACTTAATAATATCTGCCACTTGTCTAACTTCCCGGTTGGCATAGGCTTCTAAAAGATGTACTTCATAGGATCCATTCTTGATATGAGGTAGGTGGTATAGGCACAGAAGTAATACCTCAATTTTTGAGATGTCCATGCCAAAGCACAGCAAGTGCGTTCTAGCAGAGAGCAACGTGCTTCGTAAGGTGTGAACTTCTTACTCAAGTAATATATGGTTTTCTCCTATCTTCTTATCTTGTCATGTCCGAAAACACAACCAAAAGGCCCCATCTAATACGGACAGATAGAGTAGCAAAGGTCTTCCAGGTTCTGGCGGGAGTAGGACTGGTGGAGTGGACAGGTATTCCTTAATTTTGTCAAAATCCCTTTGAAAATCTTCAGCCTAACTGGTTTCAGCATCCTTCCTCAGCATTTTAAAGATGGGTTCGCATATTACTGTGGAATGTGCTATGAAGCGATTGATGTAGTTGAGATGTCCCAGGAAGCTCATCACGTCTTTTTTGCTCTTCGGTGGTGGTAAATTTTGGATAGCCTTAACTTTGGACAGGTCCAACTCGATTCCTCGGCGGCTGATAATGAATCCCAAAAGATTTCCTGCGGGAACCCCAAATGCACATTTTGCGGGGTTCAATTTTAAATTGTACCTTCGTAGCCTATCAAAGAACTTCCTCAAGTCTTCTATGTGATCTGTGGCCCTCTTGGATTTGATGATGACGTCATCAACATACACCTCTATTTCCTTATGTATCATATCATGGAAGATGGTCGCCATTGCTCTCACGTAGGTAGCCCCAGCAATTTTTTACACCGAATGGCATCATTTTGTAGCAGTACACTCCCCATGGTGTGATGAAGACTGTTTTCTCGGCGTCTTCTTCGTCCATCCAAATCTGATGATAACCTGTGAAACAATCTACAAAGGACTGGAGTTCATGGTTGGCGCAATTATCGGTCAGAATATGTATATTTGGCGGTGGAAAATCGTACTTGGGACTTGCTCTGTTTAAATCCCGATAGTCAATGCATACCCTGACTTTCCCATCTTTCTTCTGAACTGGTACAATATTGGCTAACCAAGGTGGGTACTCAACTACCCTGAGGACTTTGTCTTCGATCTGCTTAGTGACTTCTTTCTTGATTTTTAGGCTCATGTCTGGTTTGAACTTTCTGAGTTTCCGCTTCACCGGCGGACATATCGGATTGGTAGGCAACTTGTGAGCCACTATTGATGTGCTCAGGCCTGTCATGTCATCATATGACAATGAAAAAATATCCTCATATTCTTTCAGGAAACAAGTATATTCCTCTTTTTCTAACGGTGATAGGAGAATGCTTATGCGGGTCTCCTTGACGGTTTTTGTGTCTCCCAAATTGATTGCCTCGGTTTCGTCTAGCTTGGACTTAGGTTTGTTCTCAAAATTCCCAACTTCTCTGACAACTTCCTCAGGTATTTCATCCTCTTCTTCTGAGTTGCTATCCTTATATTGTGTTGTCTCTTTACATGTCACAGTCATCGGTTCATCAGGAAAAGTAATAATAATATTGTAGAAGAAAATTGTAAATAATAATAATAAATAATAAATACTAAATACTAAATAACAATGCATTAGTTAAATTTTGAAAATATCCAAAATAGATATGGCTCGATGACTCAAGCAATTATTTCAAAACAAAATGCGTCTTAAAACAAAATACTATAAATATCTTAATGGCTTTTAAAAACAGTTCATGCTAATTACCAGGTATCCAGGAACTCGAAGGGCCAAGGATGGTGCAGTAGTCCAATTCTTGAGAACAGCTCCTTTCTCGATGGTCTGAACGGTGAGGTCTTCTTCTTCCTCCTCCTCAACATTGCATTACAGCCCATGTGTTCATCATCCAGAAATAGATTCCTCAGGCTAGCTAAAGCCTCATCTTTTCCTTTTCTTTTAGGATCGTTCGGAGGATGAGTATGCTGAAGATGCCCATATACACGAACCAATCTTAGGGGATGGGAATAATCAAAATAAATAAAAGTGCAAATAGGTAAACAAGTCAGTAAGGATTCTGAAAAGTATTTGCAGTATTTAAACACTTTTACAGGAATATAAATTTGCATCCTAATTTGGGGAACATCATTGTGCCCGAGGTAAGCCTAGCAACAAGTAGATTTGGAGAGATTTAATACCGATAAATGTCTCATTTCATTAATGTAATAAATAAGGCAAACCTATAAATGACAATAAATAAATGAGTTACTAATGGAATTTTCCTTATTACATTCGAATTCCAAAAAAACTCTAGAAAAGCAAATAATCATAATCTACATGGTCCCAGAGGGACTTTCTCCAGGCTTGGCCTTCTTGGCCCCATCAATCATATTTTCCAGGCTGCGCATGTCCAGCAGCTTCAGACCATGTCGAACTTGGGGACTTCGTTCCTTAGTTTCTACAAAAATAAACAGAGTTAGACCCTTGCCCCCTCCGGATTTGACTACTTACAAATTAATGATTAGTATGTTGGCGTTTATCTCTCCAAATAATGCATATGTCGTGGTTGTGCCCATTAGGATTATGGAAATCTCGGTGGACTTTGGACAAGGTTTTTCTTAAGGGGTTATTATACGGACAACATATTAACCCAGGCTAGGTTTGATCACGATGCATGTACAGTCATTATCAGAGTAAGGCTTCTATAGAAGTCTAGACTGGTACCCTCAAGCGGACAACTGAGAGGGAAAGGCACGGAATCGTCGACCACACTGTTGATCAACTAGTTTTACTGCAAATAAGCCTTTCCAAATTTAAAGGGTGATTTTAGGAAGAGCGCGGACACTCATCAAGTGCCGCTATGGTATTAGTACGCACGAGTGGAATATGATGTTAAGCATGCATTATGAGGGAAATAACACATTGTCAAGTATTTTCACGTGTTTGAAAATAAATACAGTATTGAGTAAAGACATAAAGGAAAGAGAAACAGGGAAAAGGTTAGTTTGTGAAATTAAGGAATTAAAAAGCAAATAAAGTGGGCAACGATTGGGGAAAGGCATGATATAGCAAAATTGAAAGTCAGGAACATTGTATACGGTGAAATCAGAAGACCCTATTTCCCGCCATCGAGCCATCTCGGGGAAGTACCTCAAGACCTCGAGGACACAAAGCCACAACTCAGCCCTCTCTTTCAGGGCTCGTCAAGGCCTGATTTGAGGCTGAGATATAAATAAAAGGGGGAAGCCCTCCAAGCATGCGGTTGAGTCTGATAGGGCCAGCCTATCCCTAGCCCATGCTGGGGTGTCGAATCAAGCCGTCACATTTTCATATTTCATGAATCAAATATACATGTATTTCGAGTTCCCTCTCATATATAAAGGGAACTCGCCCTACCTTGTAGACAACTGTTGTTGCTCACACAATTCTACAAAGTGAAATAATATATCTCTGTCTCTCTTTTCTTACAAAAGCTCATTGGTTATCACTGATACTGAGGATACCTCGATATCCTTTACCTTTGAACGTGTTCTTCATCGTACAAACTCAATTTCGATTATAAATAGCTCCATTTGATTATATTTCTAGTTGTTAGATTATGCCCGAATATCCCCACGACCCGAGGTCGACCTCGAAGTCCCATCCAACTAAGCTCACACCCGGGTAGCAGACCCTTTGTTTTGCCCGTTATCTCGCTTATCTCCCGCCCTATTTCTAAATTTCATAATACTAGCATCATTTTCTTTAACAAACTAGCTCGGGAATAGATTACATATTTTTAGACTCCCATTTGACAAATTTAATTGTAGTTACCATTTTCACGGTAAACAGTTTGGCGCCCACCGCGGGGCTAAAATAATAGTGATTATTTTCTTGCTAGTTTTATTACACAAACACATATCATCTTTCACGTTTTTTCTTGCCCAAGATCCTTTGATTTCAGGTAAAAATGTCTAGCTCGGTGAACAGAGCTGAGAACGATCACCTTGAAGATCATGGGGAAAATGGTGTAGCTATCTCGGTCGCCAGAGCACCACTACAGGATGTAGACAACACGCCCGGATCAATACCAGCGGATGCAGACTCACGGGACGCACAACAAGTTGGCAAAACTTCCCGCACCAACCGAGAAGCCGACGTCCATATGATCATTGATGGAGCCGACACCCCAGAGGGCCCGCCTCGAGACGAGCAAGGGCACTCGCTACAAAAGAAAGGTCAGCTTGCGAGAGCCCACGTGAAGAAATCCTCATATTTAGTGATGAAGACCTCGAAGCTATGATGGAACCGCAAAACGACGCTCTTGTTATCTTATTCCTTTTAGACAACACCAGAATAAAGCGTGTACTCGTGGATCCAAGCAGTTCAGTCAACCTAATCATGTCAGAAGTAGTAGAACAACTAGGAGTCCTCAATCGAGTCATCCACACCTCTCGGTTTCTCCACGGTTTCAACATGGTCGAAGAGGAAACGAAGGTAGAAATCATTATCCCGATCAACACGTCCGGCACGACCCAGAACGCAGAGTTTCATGTCATCAGCGTGATATGAAATACAATGCCCTACTTGGCAGACCTTGGATACATAACATGAGGGCCGTACCCCCGACCTTGAACCAGGTAATAAGGTTCCTTCCGGGGACGGTATCACAACCATACATGGGGAACAGTAAGCAGCAAGGGAAATGTTCGTGGTCCACCACGAGACAACAATTCCTGCATACCCGACCTTAGACGGGGAGAGAAGCACACAGACCTCTAAAGACGACGACAAAGACTTCTTCTCACCCTGGACCTTCGTCGCTCCCAAAGAATCTGATGCAACCAAGTCAACAATCGAGGAACTGGAGCAAACCGTTTTGGTCAAACACCATCGGATCGCAAGGAATACTTGGGTAAGGGGCTGACCCCCAAACTCAGAGCAGAATTTATTCAATTCCTCAGTAATAATATCGACTTCTTCGCCTGGTCCCATATAGATGTGATAGGTATCCCACCGGGGATAGAATCCTACAGACTAAGCGTTGAACCCAAGTTCAAGCCCGTGAAGCAAAAAAGAAGACTGCATTCCGAGGTGAAACATGCCTTCATCAAAGAGAAAGTGGCGAAACTACTTAAAATTTGATCCATCAGGGAGGTAAAGTATCCAGAGTGGTTGGATAATGTAGTAGTGGTACCAAAAAAGGGGAATAAGCTAAGAATATGTATAGACTATAAAGACTTGAACAAGGAATGCCCGAAAGATTCCTTCCCTCTGCCCAATATCGATCGCTTGATTGATGCTACGGCCGGCCACGAGACCCTCACTTTTCTCGATGCCTACTCAGGGTATAATCAGATCTAGATGAACCCCAGAAATAGGGAAAAAACCTCATTTATCACAAAATATGAAACATATTGTTATAACATAATGCCCTTCGGGCTAAAAAAAATACAGGAGTAACGTATCAACGGCTAGTTAACAAAATGTTCGAGCACCAGGCAGGAAAATCAATGGAGGTATATATTGATGATATTCTAGTAAAGTCCCTGCGCGTAGAGGACCATTTGACCCATTTGCAGGAAACCTTTGACATCCTCATAAGCTACAACATGAAGCTCAATCCTAAGAAATGTGCCTTCGGAGTAGGCTCAGGTAGATTTCTGGGCTTCATGGTCTCAAACAGGGGGATCGAAATCAATCCCAATAAAATAAAGGCCACCGAAGAGATTATAGTGGTAAATAACGTAAAAGCCATCCAGCGGTTAATGGGGAGGATCGCGGCCCTAGGCAGATTCATATCGAGATCATCAAACAAAAGCCACCATTTCTTCGCCCTGCTTAAAAATAAGAACAACTTCGAGTGGACTTTAGAATGCCAGCACGCCCTGGAGGAATTGAAATGATACCTGTCTGGCCCGCCATTGCTGCGCACGCCCGAGGAGGGTAAAATACTATATTTGTATCCGACAGTATCTGAAATTGCGGTAAGTGGAGTGTTGGTCCGAGCAGAACAAGGTACGCAATTTTCTATTTATTACATAAGCCGCACCTTGGGGGACACCGAAACCCGGTACCCCTACCTAGAAAAGTTGGCACTCGCGCTAATAAGTGCCTCGCGTAAACTGAAGCCTTATTTTTAGTGCCACCGTATCTGCATCCTGACAACCTATCCCCTCTGGAGTATACTTCATAAACATAAGCTATCGTGTCAATTGGCCAAATAGGCCATCGAACTCGGAGGGTATGACATCGAATATCAACCTCGAACAACTATTAAGTCCCAAATGCTGGCAAATTTCGTGGCCAACTTCTCGCCAACCCTCGTACCCGAGGTAGAGAAAGAGGTTTTATTAAAATCAAGAATTTCCTCCAAGGTATGGACCCTGTTCACGGATGGCACCACAAACATAAGAGGGTCCGAACTTGGTATACTCCTGAGGCTGCCCGTCGGCAGCATAATCAGACAATCCATAAAAACCATAAAACGGACTAACAACGAAGCCGAGTATGAGACTATTATTGCAGGTCTAGGTTTGTCCAAAGTTTTGAGAGCCAAGATCATGGAGGCAAAATGCGACTCGCTCCTCATGGTAGCCAAGTAAACGGAAGCTACGAAGCCCGAGAGGACAGGATGCAAAGGTATTTGGACAAAATCCAAATCGCGATACATCGCTTCAAAGAATGGACTTTAGTACACATACCCCGAGAACAAAATTATGAGGCCGATGCCCTCGCAATCTTGGGGTCCTCCGCTGAAGAAGAAACCTGCTCCCCGGAACCGTCGTCCAACTGTTCAAATCGATGGTCGAGGACGTCCATGTGGAAATCAACTCCACCAACCTGACATGGGACTGGAGAAACAAATACATCGCTTACCTAAAAGACAAAAAACTACCCACGAATCCAAAAGAGTCGAGGGCCCTGCAAACCGGCCCGGTTCTCACTCGACGAAAACGGGTCCCTTTACAGGAGAACTTTCGATGGTCCCCTAGCGATATGCTTGGGACCAAGCGACACAGAATATGTGCTTTAAGAGATCCATGAGGGAACCTACGAAAATCATTCTGATGCCGATTCCTTGGTCTAGAAAGTGACCTGGGCGGGCTACTAATAAGATAGCATGGAGAAAGATTCCAAAGAATTCATCCGAAAATACGACAAGTGTCATAGATTCGCCCCCATGATCCACCGGCCTGAAGAACAGCTGCATTCCATTTATCACCATGGCCATTTATAAAATGGGGATGGACATTGTCGGCCCTTTGCCAACGGCGCCAGGTAAGGCCAGATTCATCTTATTTATGACTGACTATTTCTCAAAATGGATGGAGGAGCAGGCCTTCGAGAAAATAAGAGAGAAGGAAGTCATCAATTTTATATGGGAACACATCATATGCCGGTTCAGAATCCCATCCAAAATAATGTGCGACAACGAGAGGCAATTCATCGGAGGCAAGGTAACGTAATTCCTTGAGGACAACGGAATCAAGAGGATCTTGTCGACACCATATCACCCGTGTGCAAACGGCCAAGCTAAATCTACAAATAAAAATATCATTTAAAAATTAAAAAAGAAACTGGAAAGCGCCAAAGGGAAATGGAGGGAAACTCTGCCTGAAGTACTGTGGGCATATCGAACAACTCCAAAATCAAGCACCGTCGAGACGCCCTTTTCTCTAGTATACAGCGTTGAAACACTGATACCGGTGGAGGTTGGAGAGCCAAGCGCTAGATTCTAACACACCAGCATGGAATGAAATAAAGAAGCTATGGCAACAACCCTCGAACTGCTCGACGAAAAACGGGAAGCCTCGCTGGTTTGGATGGCTGCCCAGAAATAGAAAATTGAAAGATACTACAACAGGAGAATGAATCTCCGGCACTTCGGAGTCGGAGACCTAGTTCTAAGGAAGGTCATCCTCAACACCAGAAACCCTAATGAAGGGAAGCTGGGCCAAAATTGGGAAGGACCTTACCGTTTCCTCGGAATAATTGGTAAAGGCTCCTATAAGCTCGATACTATGGAGGGTGAACAACTTTCAAGAAACTAGAATGTATCGACGCTCAAGCAGTATTACTTCTAGGGCGAACGAATATGGAACCCCACAAACATCTTCGAACGGACGTCGTACGCTTTTCCTTCTAAATCTTTCCCCAAGCGGGTTTTTTTGTCAACAAGGTTTTTAATGAGGTGACATCCATGATTTTATCCAGAAGGATCCAAGGAACCCGCAAAGGCTTCTTTCACGATCAGTTCCACCCTAAGGACAAGACAAACAAGGCCCCGATCGAAACACTATATTGGGTTGGACTTACATCAGGCAATCAAAAGATATCTTTTCAATGCATTACTCTCTGGACCGAGAAATCTCAAGCGTATCCCCGACATGGGGCCCCCTCCTCCAAATACATTGCGAAATACTCGGAGACTTAACACCTAAAATAGGGCATTCGCACAACTCCAGGACCGAAACTCCGGGCTCGTAAAGCACGAGAAATGCAGCTCCGAGTTCACATGAAGCGGTCTTCACGCTCAAACAACTTGATGACTCGGAGACTGACAACAATCGCCATATTACGTCCCCGAAAAAATTGTAATACCTCAACAGGCATGAAAAACTGTAAGACCTCAATAGGCACGACAAGATGTAAGACCTCAACAGGCATGACAAACTATAAGATCTCAATAGGCATGACAAACTTTAAGACCTCAATAGGCATGATAATCCCAAAGTTTAGGCTATACGTCATATTTGTAAGAATCCTGAAAGGGCATACCCTCGATGTGGATGCCTAAACTATCACTCAGTATCAAAAATGGCTACGGTCAAAAAGGCTGATACAGCCTACTTGGGGACGCCCGACAGGCCACTACTTCAAATATTCTTCGAAAAGAACTGATTAAAATAGGCTTCCCTGAATAGGCAAACAACAGGCTATGAACCTTCTGAGGTGCTCGAAATATCACTGATTACGACTTGAAATCAAGGTTCTTCTAGAACTGACGATGGTTCAGGCAAAAACCTTTCAAAAAGACCTTAATGAGCGAAAAACAAAACCTACAAAAGCCCATGGGGAAAAATAGCTTAAGATCCATTGTTGCCAGCTAAGCAAGCCTATGGGTCACATCGAAAGGTCTCTACGACCAAAAAAGCATAAGAGCCATTGCCACCAGCAAACATTGACAACTTAAGGATTAAAGTGAGCTTGGATCGTAACCCGATTCGGAGACCGGATCCAAAATAGTTAACTAAACAGCCCTGCGGTCCACATATCAAAAGGTCTCCATGAACAAAGTGCGTAAGAGCCCTTGTCGCCAGACAAAACCTGATAGCTTAAGGGTCAATTAAAGCTCGAATTACAATGCGACTTGGAGGCTGGACCCAAAATAAGTTAAACTACAAAATGCCTAAAGGCACGACACAAGTGCCGCTGTCACCAATTGAATAAAGCCTCCGGGTCACCCACCTGTAATGTCACTTCGACCCAGGACATAAACTACTATTATCCGCCCATATGGGCAGGAAAATATTCAAGGGTCAAATAACGCTTGAGTCACAATGCGACTCGGAGACTGGACCCGAAGCAAGCAAAATAACAAAATGACCAAAAGTAAGGGGCCATCCCAATAAGGCCACAAGGCTATATTATAGGCCCAAGGTTTTATTTTCACCAAATCATTAATAAAATCAAAACAAAAGGGGAAATGAAGCTACATGATTCTCCTTATACAAGTACCAAGTTAAAGGAGCACTACAAATAAAGAGACCAACGAAGAAGGATAACAGGCCCTAATTTATCCCTGTACTGATGGCATCGAAAGGTTATATCCAGGTAATTACAGGTCCCGTGAGGGCCCATTCTCGAAGGCGTCCCCCCTCTCCGGGTATTTGTCTCCATTTTTAACCCTGCTCGAGATGTCTTCCAACACGCCCTCAACAGGCAGCCCTAAAAAGACTGGCCAAGCCCGACCCATGGTTCGAGGCAATGACCCACGGTTCGAGGCAATGACCCACAGTTCGAGGCAATATCAGGCCAGCCTCCTTTGATGCCCTCTCAACAAAGGAATCTACAATGACTACCTCTCCCTCATGCAAAGATACAAGTGCCTCGGCCTTAGTTTTGATCCAAAGCAGTGCAGCCACCAACTCGGAATGAAGACCTTTATACTTGCCGCTATCCTCCCTTGCATCCTAGAGTTGGTGCTCGATCAAGGTAACTCTCTCCCTAAGGTTATCCCTCTCAGAAGACACCACACTTACACGCCGGCTAAGCTCAAAGATCTCATCATCCCTGGCCCGAAGCTCCCCTCTCAGCAAGGCATTCTTCTTCTCAAATTGCAAGAGTTAGGGCCTAAAGAGTAAAAAGCGCCAAGATTCTAAAAAATTTGAAGGATAGGAAGAGCAAGGGATAGTAAACCTGTTCGGCGAAGAAAGCTTTCTCACACTCACGATGACTCACCTCTTCCTTACACTAGGCAAGGACCTGATTATAAAGCGTCTCGGCCTGAAACCACACAATAAAGTTAGAGAAGAGAAAAGGGAAACGCAGCCCAAAGCAACAAATAGTGTTAGGTAAAGTTACCCGCTCACACAACCTGCCCATTTTACCGAAGATAGACAGGACGTCTGCCTCGGAATCACCATAAATAATGATCGCCAGCTTTTCAATTGTGCCTCTGCCTTTGGTCAATGCTCCCGCCATGAAAAGCACCTCACGAGATTCCTCTTACATACGACAAAATTGAAGAATATCCCCCTTTGGAGTAGCAACAATGACCAGCAGGTCAGTGGGTTAACCTAAACCTCTGTCTTCGGTTCATCCCAGGGTCCAGGCGGAGACTCCTCCGAACTGACTATCAAAGGCTCCCCAGTCCGGGGAGAACCCTGGCCTTCTATTACATCGAGGTCAGTGCTCGATACCCCATCCATTTCTTCGCTACCAACCCGAGCTGCGTCAGCATCGGTTCCTTATCTGGAAGTGTCTACTCCCACGGCCTAGCAGTCAACTATCTTCATGCGCGCTTCAAAGGGTGCCGAAAAACTGCTTTCCCCCTCACTTTCAACACGAGGATTTTCCGTCACCTCAGGTTCAGGGGCCAAAGGGTTGACATCTGAACTCTCCACTCTGATCCTCTTGGGAACCGGCAGCCCGATTGGCGGGCTCTCCTTCCTCTTCCCCTCCTCGTCATGCATCTGGGGTCCCCTCCAGCAGACGGTGCCTCCTTCACTGGTAGAATTCCCACCGAACCTGCATAAGTACAGATGTCAGAAACATGGAAAACAGAAAGCAGGCTAGGGCTATACATCCAGATTAAATAGTTTAGGGTAAAAGGCATCCCATCTATCATGCTCATATAGTGCCTGATCATATAAACCACATGCCAGAATGAATAATGGACTTGACCTTAGGTCACATGATAACTCTGGCAGAAGTCAAGAATCATGGGGTCAATCAGGGGCGAGGATGGCCTCACCCGGCCCAAGGAAATGGATAGATATACACACTCATAAATTCGACCTTGTGATTCATAATATTTTCATCCCGAGGGGGATCTCCACGAGCACAGAATCTCCCTAGCGGTAGTCCACCTTCACTCTTTTGATATCCATATAAAGCTAACATACAGAGTTACGGGCTCACGGCACCCTAACTTCAGGGAGGGCCTCTCGACCCTAAAATTAGAGGTCACCGCAAAGGGTCCCGAAACGCGCTCTTCAGCATGGGGCAGATTAGCCACTTCACCCGAAGATAAAAATGAGGAGGACGAGCCAGCAGCCTCTTGAGAAGCGAAAATTATATCATTCGTCATCCTTAGACAAATTAAGGGGAGGATAAAAAAGGCGAGACTTGAATTCCTAAGAAGAAATGAAAGATAAGGGGAAGAAAACCTCTCTGAGGGTTTTAAACGCAAAAGGGAATCAAAAAGAGGAGAAGTAAGTATTTATAAAAGAACCCTGGGCACATTAATAAAAGACAACCGTTGTAGTCAATGCAGAAATCTACAGGAACGATGCATGAAACACGTCCTAATATCTTATATCCAAGAACATCAGAAGAAGCAATGGTTCAGAATCTTTTCTTATCATTCCGCATCGCCTTCACTCCAAGAAACGCAGAGACTATCTATACTCGGTGAAATCAGAAGACCCGATTTCCTACCATCGAGCCATCTTGGGGAAGTACCTCGAGACCTCGGGACACAAATCCATGACTCGGCCCTCTCCTTCGGGGCTCTTCAAGGCCGGATTCGAGGCCGAGATATAAATAAAAGGAGGAAGCCCTCAAGGCATGCGATTGAGTCTGACAGGGCCAGCCTATCCCACATTTTCATATTTCATGAATTAAATATACATATATTTAGAGTTCCCTCTCCTATATAAAGGGGACTCGCCTTACCTTGTAGACAATTGTTGTTGCTCCCATAATTCTACAAGTGAAATAATATCTCTCTCTCTCTCTCTCTGTCTTTTCTTACAAAAGCCCATTGGTTATTATTGATACTGAGGATACCTCGATATCCTTTTCCTTTGAACGTGTTCTTCATTTTATATGTGTTCTTCATCGTACAAACTCAATTTTGGTTATAATAGCTTCGTTTGATTATATTTCTAGGTGTTAGATTATGCCCGAATATCCCCAACGACCTGAGGTCAACCCCGAGGTCGACCTTGAAGTCCCATCCGACTGAGCTCATGCCCGGGTAGTAGACCCCTTGGTTCACCCTTTATCTCGCTTATCTCCCGCCCTATTACTAAATTTCATAATACTAGCATCATCTGCTTTAACAAACTAGCTCAGGAATAGATTACATATTTTTAGAGTTTCATTTAACAAATTTAATTGTAGTTACCACATTCACGGTAAACAAACATGATTAGGAAATAAGGGAAAACACACGTTGCAATTGAATTAAACGAAGAATTGCATGTGAGTTAATATAAATGGAAATAGGGAAAAGGATGTGCATGTGGCAAATAAGAGATAAATAACAAACATAAGCTTATCGGAAAAACTAGTTCATTCAAATCAATCTCATAATGGTAAGAGCCTAAGGATATCCCCAGCAGAGTCGTCATGCTGTCGCGCCCCTTTTTTCTCACAAAATTGGGTTTCGACATTTCTGGGATAACTCCTTTACTTTTGGGATGGGGTAAGAGATTTGAAGAGTCACCACCTAACAGATTAACGTGTGTTAGATCACTTAGAGCAGTTAACTCATGAAACTAGTTTACATCACCACATATCGGGTAAGGGCTCGAAATTATCTTGAGGGAAAGCTGTTAGGCACCCCTCGATGTCCACAACGGTGGGTATTGGCCAAACTTAAATTAAGTGAATTAGTCTTAAAAGGGAAGAAAATAAATTGGTACAGATACAATATTTAACTTATTTTTTACACAGGAGTATAGCGGATGCTCTTAAGTTTTTTAGCTTATAGGATCATTCCATTCAATGCTTTGCAACTCCATCAAGTCGGGGTTTTACTCATAGCATTAGCGCATGGGATATCATTTCCTTTACTACCCAATTACTATCTTTCAGTTGTTACCTAAGCATTCTAATAGCTTCTAACTTATGCCTTATGCGTGCACTACCCGTCCCTGACCTATGGTCCTGGAGGTATTTAGGATCTCTAGGTAAGGTGGTTCTAGACTGACCTATGTTGCTTAAATGATAAAATCTAGGCGACGAACAAAATTCAAATAGGACTATCATGTAAGGAGAAAATGGGGGCCCATATTAACCTCCACAAGTTGACAACAAATGCACGCAGTTAAATCAACAGATTTCGTTAATTTAGGATCCTATACGCAGGATATTTAGATGAGCAGAATAAAAATGCAAGATAGCATTTTATTAGGGCGAGCATTAGGACCTATGAATTTGCCTAGTGATTTTATTAAGCCTTGAATCTGGGTTTTTTCAAGCAATAGGATATATCAGTTTTAGACCCCAGAATCATTAATAATCCTTCAGATTTGCCTAAGTGATTAATAGAATCTTATAGGCATGGTATCTAAAACGGTTAATTATAGAGATAACACGGTTTCTAAGTGATTTATTGATCTGAACTCGTACGGACAGGCTTTATCTCTTTCGATCCTATAGAAATGCTGTCATGACCCAAATCCCGAACCTGGTCGTGATGACGCCTCTCATGAAGACAAGGCCAGCCAGTCAACACAATTCATCCTTTTAAAAAAACTATTTAACCACAATTATAGTACAACATGGTTTAATAATACCAAATAGCTAAAGTTTGGATTAAAAAAATGCAGAAATCCAACCCAACACAGCCCTAACCGGGGCGTCACAAGTCACAAGCATCTATAAGGATAAAATTTACATTTACAAGTCTAGAAGTACACTAAACAGGAATAATGAATGTCACAGAAACAAAATGGTGGTGCGAACGCTGGAAGTCACCTCGCTAAGCTCCTACAACTCTGCCTCCAAACAGCCTATACCTGCTGCCGGGTGAATAAACATCTGCAACTGCACATGAGGTGCAGGGAGTAAAGTGAGTACTCCAACTCAGTGAGTAATAAGGGTAAATAACAACTGAGCAGTAAGAAATCACGTAAAGCAAGCCATCATGCTATATAGGAGCAGTGTAAACCCTTTGAGAAAAACAGTGAAACTGTGAAATCTTTAGAAATATCTTAGCTCAGTTTAAAACCTCTTTTGAAAATGTCTTTTTCCAACAGTTAAGCAAATGAATGCAAAACAAGTAGTGCAAACAAGCACAACAGTCAACCCCTTGGGCACAACACTCCGTTAATAGATAACGCCAGGATATAAGGAAATTAATGCAAGAAGTAGCATAAAAGCCAATGAAATAAGTGTGCAGAAATAATATGATAGATAATACAGATAAGAACAAATGCATGAGTGCAATACAATGCATATGAAGGTACACTCTGGTACCCACTACAGTGCGCAGCCCGAGCCATCCATTTATTTATCGTCGACGGTGCTCACTGGGGGTGTGTACAGACTCCGGAGGGGCTCCTACTACCCAAGCGCAATATCAAGCCATCTCGTGGCGTCAACCAGGCTCTCGGCCTCAATATCAATATAATCAACAGGCTCTTGGCCTCAAGATCAATGTAATCAACCAGGCTCTCGACCTCAATATCAATATCACTGTTGCGGCACGCAGCCCGATCCAAAAGTATCCGCACAATATAGGCCCTCGGCCTTGCTCAGTCAACATAATCACATAAGCCACTCGGGCAACAATAAAGCATAATGCTTAGCCCCAAAATAATTTATGGAAATATCATTTCAAGTATTTAAGGCATAATAACTTGGCTGAATTTTTAAAACAGTGAAAAGTACATGACTGAGTTCAAATATATAATTAAATCAGTGAGGAATTATCGACAATAATTTCCGAAGGGTTCAACTAATTGGCATGAAGCCCAAATATGGCAATCAGCCCAAATTATAATGATAACAAGTAGTTTCAGTCAAATGCGCAGTAATTTCATCAATCGGGACGGACCAAGTCGCAATTCCCAACAGTACTCTACCCCACGCTCGCTATCTAGCGTGTAAGTCACCTCAATACAGCACTATAGTGTGCAAATCCGGGGTTTCAAACCCTCAGGGTGTTATTTACAAACATTATTCACCTTAATCCGAGCAAAATCCTACTCCGAAATGCCTTTCCCCTCAAATCGGACTCCAATCGATTCGAATCAGCCACAGTTAATTCAATTCAGTCAATACTAATTATAGGAATTAATTCCACATGAAATTCTACATTTTCCATTAAAAATCTGAAATTACACTAAAATTCGCCCGTGGGGCCCACGTCTCAGAATCCGGCAAAACTCATAAAATCCGACAACCCATTCCGAATCGAGTTCAACCATACAAAAATTACAAAAATCAGACATCAGTTTGACCCTCAAATCTTCAAATTAAACCAAGAGGGTTTTCAAGAATTTACCAACTAAAATCACCAAATTAATGTTAAAAACAACGATAGATTCGAGTAATCTAATCAAAATTGAGTTAAGAACACTTAACCCAATGTTTTCCTTGAAAATCTCTCGAAAAATCGCCTCAGCCGAGCTACCTCGGTCAAAAAATGTTAAAAATGGCTGAAACCATCAAAATAAAACTTCTGCGCAGGTATTTACTCTTCGCGATCGCGGAAAACGGTTTGCTATCGCAAAGAACAACTTTTCTCAGCCCATAATTTACCCTTCACGATCGCGAACAATGCTTCGCCATAGCGATGAACAGCTCCCAGCTCTTCCGAATAGCCTCTAATATAACGGTCATAACTTTTTTCACACAACTCTAAATTACAAATGGTTTGATGTTTTGAAAACTAGACATATAGGGATATAATTTCATATGTTTCTCATTTCCTGAATCCTTATACATTGTGAGATATAAGCTTCCAAAGTCAGCCCTATGTATTTGAGTCCTTCCCGGGAAACCTATAGTGTAAGCACCATAACTTTTTGTACATAACTTTAAATTCTAATTAATATACATTTCGGAAAACTAGACACAAAGGGCTACAATTTTAATTTATCCTTATAGATTGTGAGATATAATATTCCGAAGTGGGATGAACGCAACAGAATATTTCTTCTCCGCGATCGCGAAGCACTATACGCGATCGCGAAGCACTGGCAAATTTCTCGGATTTTATTCATCGCGATCGCGTCTATTGTTCTACGATCGCATAGAACACTGCTGTAGCCAAAAACCAGCAGTTAAAAATAGCTTAGAAATGGTCCGGAACCACCCCGAAACTCACCCGAGGCCCCCCGGGACCTCAACCAAACATGACAACCAATCCTAAAGCAGCATTCAAACTTGTTCCAATATTCGGAATGCTCAAAACAACATCAAAACATAAATTTTTCATCGGATTCAACCTTAAAAATTTTAAAATCTCTAAAAACACATTTTCGATCAAAAAGTCTACCATACCTCGTCCGAATGATCTGAAACTTTGCACGCCCATCCCAAATGACATAACGGAGCTACTTCAACTCTCAGAATTCCATTCCGACCCCTATATCAAAATCTCGCCTATCAACCGGAATTCGCCAAAATACTAACTTCGCCAATTCAAGCCTAATTCTACATCGGACCTCCAAAACCAATTCTGATCACGCTCCTAAGTCATAAATCACCCAACGAAGCTAACCAAATAATAAAAATTCCGATCCGAGCTCATATACAAATAATTCAACTCTTGGAAAACCTTTCAAATTCAAAGCTTTCAACGGAGATTGTTCTTTTAAATTCATACCGATTTCCATGAAAACAAAAACCAACGATCTACATCAGTCATAATATATCATACAGGGCAAGTCATGCCAGAGAACTAGCGATCAAAGTGTAAAAGATCAAAACGACCGGTCGAAACGTTACATCCTCCCCCACTTAAACACACGTTCGTCCTCGAACGTACCCAGAGTTGTTCTAAAAGGCAACCAATCGCTGAATAGCCTTACCATGCCTATACCTGGGGGTGATCCCATGTCATCCTATCTCATATAGGTCCGATAACACATAGAAACTGAAATTACACAACCCAATCTAACCCATGAATCATAGAACCACATTTCCACTTTTTGAAATCTTTCATATGATCAGAATCCCACATTTATACTGTGAATAAGCCCGAACAAGCTGTAATAACCCATACCTGCAACCTCAGGTGCAATTACATAACATAACACATGACTCAAACGCTCGCAGTTATAACCCCCATTAACAGCAGTTGCACACAAAGCCTGAATATAGGTAGAAAACCTCTTAACAACTAAAGTTTCTTTCCAATACTTTTACATGTACTGCAATTGATAACTAAAACACGCATTAAACCATCACCCTTTCTCAAATCAACTATTCATGGAACCACTTCTCCTTTGCCAAATACTACATCAAATTTCTGAGTCAAAGCTCGATATTACCCTTCCAACACACTGAAATCGAATCTGCTCGTACTCATTAAGGATCCCAACGATCTCATCTAATTAACACACTACTCTGGCGATATTACACATTAATACAGGACTAAGACGCACACCAATAAGCAACAGCCCGAACATACTCAATTCATGAAAAAAATGACTCAAATGAAAGAGCTGTACTTCAAGCTCTCCAGTACCACCATAACATAAGACGGAGAACCCGTCTCCCATCATAGAGACAGAACACACGGATCTAACTCGCAATATCATACATCCGCATAACTTCGCCCCAATGTGTGACCTCATCCAGTACGAACCGCTTAGGCAATAAGCCACCCCGTACATAATCAAAAGTCTTATATGATGCCATAAAGTTCCGATAGGCTACCGATCAAAACGCAGTACAAAAGAGAAGACGAACTCTGGAAAGAACTGCCTAACTTACGCACTAATGCATGCTCTCCTTAGAAAAATAGGAAGCAAGGCATACAAAAATAGCATATAGGAAACTATGCTCAATGTCACACTTTTGCGGCGCGCAACCCGATCCAAATAACACACTCATGGCGGCGTGGCACCCGATCCACACATAACACTCACCTAAAGAGAGGAATACATCGAGCTAAATTGCTCATTAATATAAAATACCAAATTTCGATCATAAGCACGCTAAGTGCATAATATCGTCCCTGGGGGGACATATAGCGCTATAGACTACCAAAACTCAAGCTCAACTGAGGTGCGATATACAATCTGAATATCAAGAGCCATTTTGCTCATAACAATCATTTCTACGTGGATTCTCAACACATAAGCATTTTCCCAAACCGTCTTACAACTCACACGGCGCAGTGTATCACTACATAAAATATCTAACAACGAAATAACACCCTGACTCCTCCTCTATAAGGAGCGCATCACTAAAATTAACCTGTTTGGCCAGACATAGAGCCCATGTCCACATTTGAATCCATCTACCATGCCACGCCCTAACCTTGGGAGGCATGACCGGTGCTCAATCAAGTGAACCCGACTGAGCAAGCCTTACCGCACACTTTCTACCCCAAATCAATATGAATATGGAACCCATGCCTTTCATTAATTTAGACGAGAATACATGGTGCATACTACATCATTGGTTCATTTCATATCGCAAAGATTTACCGTACATAAGCTAACTTCAAGGATTCTATTAGAGTTACAATTCATGGAGATCACAAGTTTAGGATTACATCATATATATAGTGGACTCCCCGAACACCCGTACATAACCCACACTAGTGTCATTGGAGCCTCTAAGGATACAACAGATAAGCATAAATATGCCGACAACAAGGCCCCGGCTATACCTCAAAAGTGGAAAGCTGTAATAACAAAAGATACACCATATAGCCCCATGGAAGAAAAAGGGTCTCACCGAGACTTCGAATAGAAAAACGCTCCGCTACACACGATCGTCACTATCCGCTATGGAGCCACCTACAATCACAACACGAATGTAGTGCCCCCGGCAAAAGGGACGTCAGTACATTTGAATTATACTGGCATGTATAACTAAACACCATTCTACTAGAAAGAACTATCAATAGATACAAGTAAATAATATGGGCAAACCAAAGATGTAACTCACATAATCTTTCATACCATTTCCAAAACATAGATTAGGGAATTTCTGTCACTTGTTCACCACTGTTCTCAATACCACCGCCATCTCGAGCGGAGTCCGGTCACGACCCGACCGTCTAGGTCACCTCGTTGGAGGCATTACTCTCAATCAGTATTTCATTTCCCTTATCCAGAATTCAATATCAGCACATTACTACCATGTGTGCGGCATGGTATCCGATCACGACCCGATTGGCTAGGTCACCTCATTGGAGGCATTACTTAATTCTCATTAGTCAACACCTTCAAATCTTTATCCCACACATATCATAAAAACTCCTGGGGCACTCATGGCCACCATCATCACATCGTCTTCCCTTTTCAATATTCATTTTACAAGTTGTGATCATAGACACATATATCAAGGATAATTCAAGTTGCAAATCACCGGTAAGTGAGCATATAGCTAGCATGAATAGTTCTTTGTTTCAATGTCGGCTTATAGCCCAAGTAATTCAACAAATATCTGTACTTTTCATCATTCTCTAATTATCAAGATTGGTACATTATTCACATTGAGTCACATCCTTCACGAATATGTATAGATATATGCAAATCAATTAATGCGGAATGACAATCAATACACTAGCCAATTCAACTCTTACCATACTTTCGTAATGACAACAGAGCTCAATTTCTAATAAAAAGGGGTTTTCGCCATACATACCTCAATAAAGTTTTTCCTTACTCTTTTACAATTTCTGGATCTCTTAGCACTTCGATCTATGGAGTAAGAATTACAAATTAAATCGAGAATTAGAGATGAGATTGAGACCCTAGCTTGGTTCAAGCATATTGACAAACCCTAGAGGTGCAATTTATATCATTTTGTACCCCTATTTAATTCACCACCTCCCACTACTCTAAGGTTTGATATGCATGCAAGGAATCCATTGTTATACCCATGAATCACCTCACTAGTGACCCCTTATATCTGAGAATAAAACAAATAAGAGTTGGGGTGATGAAGTCTTACCTCTTGAGGTGATGGTCTAGGGGTCTTCACTTGACTTTCTTCGAGGATTTTGTCATACCCTATGGAGTAATTTGATGGGGAGACATTCCCTCTCTAGAAACCCTCTCTCTCCCTCTAGAAATGTCCAGAAAGATGCTTAAAATGAGCTATAACACCGGATATATCGATAGAGAGGTCAGGTTAAAAATTAGAAAAGTGGAGCCCCGAGTCAAATATGCGGTCGCATTTGCGATCGCAGAGTAAACATGCGGTCCGCAAAATGGACCGCACAATGCTCCCCAGAAACTAAACACTCTGACTTAGTCTGGGGCAAGAATGCGGTCTGCATTCACGTTCTGCGCTCGCAAAGTGCACCGCAGAATTGACACTCACAAAGTTCAAAGGAGAATATGTGACGACTATGCAGTCCGCATTTCGATTATGCGACCGCATTTTCGACTGCATAGTTGACTTCAATTTTAACCAACATTCTGAATCACTCTGCGGCAGATATACGGTCCGCATACCTGATTTGCGGCTGCATTCTGGACCATATTTCTTGCATTTTTCTAGAAACTTATTCTTGACTTTTTAATGCATTAACACATGCTCCTAACTTGGCACCACGGGATCCGGGTTTTCGAGTAGGGATTTCACGAGGCCTTACACACCGACCTAAAATCGATTCTAATCACACTGAACTAGGTTAATTACCTTCCAAAGGTCCCTAAAAACTCATATTCTTCTCGTAACACATAAGAACATCCATCAAAGTCGGAGAAATCATCCGTGGTCCACAACTCAATAGACTGAGTGCCTCAATTCGACGATATTATCACAACCTCCATACTTGGTTAAAGTCTTCAATAAATCAAGTGACTATCTGCCATACTTACACAATCTTCCCGTAGGACACCCTCCCATAATCTACCATTATGAATAACTGGGTCGTACCTCCAAACCACCGACCGCACTAACGCTGGAAAGCGATCAAGAATCATTAACCAGGGTGTAGAGCCTTTTCACAAAACACCGTTCTCAGGTGACACTGAAGATAATACCGATTTACCTTAAACGTCGAGACTTCTTCCCTGCTCATCCGAGCTCGTGACATCCTTGTCCATACCGAGTTGTTGCTCCTATCTTCACTTCAATTCCATACCACTCATTGCACCCAACATTCCAACATATGATAGAACATGCTCTTCATTACAGCTTTGGAACCATTATTATATTAACACTTCATCATATAAAACTTTCCACTTAACTCACTTCATGAGAACCATAGCACACACGCAGGTGAATTTTCATAACAGTAGAATATGAAAATCTCTAAGTAGTGGTCCAACCCACCATAAACCTTTCGGGATCTGCCTACACGTAACAGGCCCATAACAATGGAATACTCTTGATTAACATCAATTACGAAGGATGACAGGCCTCACCTGTACCGCCACAAATCACATACATAACTTGAGCCCGCTGAAGGAATTGATCTCTACCACCAATATGCCAATAGATATATGGCTAACCAATCCATCTCTGTTCGACTTACCCTAATTGCCCTAGGAATAATAGTAACTGCATTCAACATATAACACCATCCATCCGCACTCATCCCGAGTGAATTTGAATCATGAGACCATGTTGTCTCACATCCCACGAACCATTTCGTACCTTCCAACTGCTACATCGTAAGTCAAAACATCATAGAACATTCTACGAATTCCAAACCATTGTCTGCACCTTCCTGACAGTGCTATATAGAAGCCCATAATTGATATAGAAAATTAGTCATCTTGACCTCTCCCAATAGAGACTCAGTTCTAATCACATATACACATTCAAGATACCCAATTGTCACATCCAGAATCTCGAACCCTTTAGTACCATACTCGAGAGTCATTTAGTTTGTTTGACTGCATTTAGCCTGATCCAATGAACAGAACCACCCGTAACGAACCGCAATTTAACCCGATCAACAGAACCGAACAACCAGTGGCTCATTGGCACTTCTGACACCACAGCATATAATCTTAACTTAGTCAAAAAATTTCCTTTATTCGAGCCATCCTTGGGCTCAATCTCTGCAAACCAGAACTGATTCACTAGCACGCCTCAAACAGGAACCAACATAGAACATAGCCGTGCAATCAGCTAATCAATAGCAAACTCCCCAACTTTGCTCAAAGCCATAGATCAAAACGCACTCAATAAATCATAACGCATATACTTTATTGTTGCCGTAATACCATAGTGAGATTGAACTCGCTCCTTCATACGCTTGTGGAAACACAAATCATCTGGAATTTTAACTCTTCTGCAATTCTTGCATTCACTAACACAATAGTTAAACCCACTCTCTAGGTAGCCCAATTTAGATTTCAACTCATATTCTTCGCTTGTAAATGAGATCTTCTAATAGACAACATAAGGGTCACACCACCTTAGAATACTCCATAGGAGATAACCCACCTGTTTTTCCTCCAATTAACATTTTGTATACCTTCCACTGTCATACACATTACACAGTCACTTAATCTTCTTGATTCGAAACTCATACCGTAACATGAAATTTACTTCACTCCAATTAGGAGACATGAAAAGATTCTCCGTACCCATAACTCGGGGCTACATATCCAATCACAATGGAAATCAAACACCTAAGAGTTCATCTATACTGCAGTAGACCTTTCTCCTTGCTTCCAATTTATATAATCGCATCTCGCAGTCATTACATACTCATCATATAGCCAACTAGCCATCATCTCTACTAATAGGGGCACTACTGAATATTTAAGTTCAAAAACACAACTCACATAATCAGCACCTTGGTGCTCAAGCCATACGCAAAGATCCGGCCTCAAGTCCTCCAAACTGGCCCAACATCAACTCACAAAGATCACATCTCGCCCCTCGATCAGGGAATCACAAGCCATCGAGGCACATCTGATACTGAGTGCTCATGTGCGCATACAAACGCGTGGAAAGAATTTCAAGAGTTACTTTTCAAGCTGAATCAAAGGACGCACGATAAGAATTTCAAGAATGTGAAGTTTTCCTAAAGGTTCTGCAGCCTCTCAAGGATAAATACAGACGTCCGATCCGCGAGACTCTACTAAATCTGCTCATGACTCGCGAGACCTAGTAACCTAGACTCTGATACAAACTTGTCACGACCCAAATCCCGAACATGGTCGTGATGGCGCCTCTCGTGAAGACAAGTCCGGCCAGTCAACCCAATTCATCCTTTTAAAACAATTATTTAACCACAATTATAGTACAACATGGTTTAATAATACCAAATAGCGGAAGGATATAGCCCTAACCGCGGTGTCACAAGTCACGAGCATCTATAAGGATGAAATTTACATTTACAAGTCTAGAAGTACACTGAACAGGAATAATGAATGTCAGAAAAAGAAAATGGTGTTGCGAACGCTGGCAGTCACCTCGCTAAGATCTTACAACTCTGCCTCCAAACAGCCTATACCCACTGCCGGGTGAATAAATACCTGCAACTGCACACAAGGTGCAGGGAGTAAAGTGAGTACTCCAACTTAGTGAGTAATAAGGGTAAATAACAACTGAGTAGTAAGACATCACGTAAAGCAAGCCATCATGCTATATAGGAGCAGTGTAAACCCTTTAAGAAAAACAGTGAAACTGTGAAACCTTTAGAAATATCTTAGCTCAGTTTAAAACCTCTTTTGAAAATATCTTTTTCCAACAGTTAAGCAAATGAATGCAAAACAAGTAGTGCAAAAATGCACAACAGTCATCCCCTCGAGCACAACACTCTGTTAACAGATAACGCCAGGATATCAGGCAATTATTGCAAGAAGTAGCATAAAAGCCAATGAAATAAGAGTGCAGAAATATTATGATAGATAATACAGATAAGAACAAATGCATGAGTGCAATGCAATACATATAACGGTACACTCTGGTACCCACTGCGGCGTGCAGCCCGAGCCAACCATTTATTTATCATCGACGGCGCTCACTGGGGGTGTGTATAGACTCCGGAGGGGCTCCTACAGTCCAAGCGCAATATCAAGCCATCTCGTTGCATCAACCAGGCTCTCGGCCTCAATATCAATATAATCAACCAAGCTCTCGGCCTCAAGATCAATGTAATCAACCAGGCTCTCGGCCTCAATATCAATATAACACTGCTGCGGTGCGCATCCTGATCCATAAGTATCTTCACAATACAGGTCCTCGGCCTTACTCAGTCAACATAATCATATAAGCGACTCGGGCAATAATAAAGCATGATGCTCAGCCCCAAAATAATTTATGGAAATATCATTTTGAGTATTTATGGCATAATAACTTGGCTGAGTTTTTAAAACAGTGGAAAATACATGACTGAGTTCAAATATATAATTAAATCAGTGAGAAATTATCGACAACAATCCCCATAGGGTTCAACTAATTGGTACGAAGCCCAAATATGGCAACAAGCCCAAATTATAATGATAACAAGTAGTTTTAGTCAAATGCACGGTAATTTCATCAATCGGGATAGACCAAGTCGCAATCCCCAACGGTGCTCTACCCGACGCTCGCTATCCGGCGTGTAAGTCACCTCAATACAGCACTATGGTGTGCGAATCCGGGGTTTCAAACACTCAGGATGTCATTTACAAACATTACTCACCTCAATCCGAGCAAAATCCTACTCTGAAATGCCTTTTCCCCTCGAATCGGCCTCCAATCGATCCGAATCTAGCCACAGTTAACTCAATTCAGTCAATACTAATTATGGGAATTAATTCCACATGAAATTCAACATTTTCCATTAAAAATCCAAAATTGCACTAAAATTTGCCCGTGGGGCCCACGTCTCAGAATCCGCAAAACTCATAAAATCCGAAAACCCATTCCGATACGAGTTCAACCATACCAAAATTACCAAAATCCGACATCAACTCGACTCTCAAATCTTCAAATTAAACCAAGAGGGTTTTCAAGATTTTACCAACTAAAATCACCAATTAAATGTTAAAAATGACGATAGATTTGAGTAATCTAACCAAAATTGAGTTAAGAACACTTACCCCGATGTTTTCCTTGAAAATCTCTCAAAAAATCGCCTCACCCGAGCTCCCTTGGTCCAAAAATGTAAAAAATGGCCGAAACCATGAAATAAAGCTTCTGCCCAGGTATTTACTCTTCGCGATCGCGGGAAACGGTTTGCGATAGCGAAGAACAACTTTTTTCAGCCCATAATTTACCTTTCGCGATCGCGGACAATGCTTCGCAATCGCGATGAACAGTTCCTAGCTCTTCCGAACAGCCTCCACTATAACGGTCATAACCTTTTGCACAAAACTCCAAATTCACCATTGGTTTGATATCTGAAAACTAGACACATAGGGCTATAATTTTATATATTTTTCATTTCCTGACTCCTTATACATTGTGAGATATAAGCTTCCAAAGTCAGCCCCATGAATTAGAGACCTTCCCGGGAAGCCTATAGTGTAACCACCGTAACTTTTTGTACACAACTTTAAATTCTAATTAATTTACACTTATGAAAAGTAGACACAAAGGGATAAAATTTTTATTTTTGGATTAACTCTAAATTCCTTATAGATTGTGAGATATAAGCTTCCGAAGTGGGATCAACGCAACAGAATATTTCTTCTATGCGATCGCGAAGCACTGTACGCGATCGCGAAGCACTGGCAAATTTCTCGCATTTTACTCATTGCGATCGCATCCATTGTTTCGCGATTGCATAGAACACTACTAAAGCCAAAAACCAGCAGTTAAAAATAGCTTAAAAATGGTCCGAAACCACCCTGAAGCTCATCCGAGGCCACCCGAGACCTCAACCAAACATGCCAACCAATCCTAAAACATCATTCAAACTTGTTCCAATCTTTGGAACTCTCAAAACAACATCAAAACACAAATTTTTCATCGGATTCAACCTTAAAAATTTTAAAATCTCTAAAAACACATTTTCGATCAAAAAGTCTACCAAACCTCGTCCGAATGATCTGAAACTTTGCACGCACATCCCAAATGACATAACGGAGCTACTGCAACTCTTGGAATTCCATTCGACACCTATATCAAAATCTCGCCTATCAACCGGAATTCACCAAAATAATAACTTCGCCAATTCTAGCCTAATTCTACACCGGACCTCCAAAACCAATTTCGATCACGCTCCTAAGTCATAAATCACCCAACGATGGTAACAAGATAATAAAAATTCCGATCCGAACTCATATACAAATAAGTCAACTCTTGGTCAAACCGTTCAAATTCAAAGCTTTCAATTGCGACTGTTATTTTAAATTCATACCGATTTTCGTGAAAACAAAAACCAACGATCTACATCAGTCATAATACATCATACGGGGCAAGTCATGCCCGAGAACAAGCGATAAAAGTGTAAAATCTCAAAATGACCGGTCGGGTCGTTACACATGCTTTCTAAGTTGCAGAATTAATTTAACTCCTATAGACATGATTTCTAGGTTTGAAACTGATTCCTTTTATTCCTATAGGCATGGTATCTAAGTTGATGCTAATTTTATTTTCTATAGGCATAAAATCTATCGCATATGGGCAGAATTTTAAGCACGTCGCCAGGAAAGTTTGTTAATTCACATAAATTGAATCTTATATACATGATCACTAATACACATTGGGATTGGAAATATGTGTGATCCTATGAACAGGATTTCTAATGCACAGTTAACAGGAGACCTATATGCAGTATCTCTAGTATGCCGAAAATGTGGAAATATAGAGTCACAAATAATCCAAAAAATCCTATAGGCGGGATCTCTACAAGTATGGCATTCACATAATATAATAAACCTATAGGCATGATTTCTACCCGAGTTTAACAAAGATATAAGTAAGAACCCTCCCCCCCCCCCCAAGATTATATTAATAATACCCAAATCTATTTATTATAGAAATTATTATATCTCGGAATGAATAAATTACATAGTAGTAGCCATTACACTATAGGGAGCCTTCATAGGCCCAATGTGAACCTGGGAACCAGGCTTTCAAATATAGCAACTTTGAACATAATGGTAGTCTATCCATAGCACATAGAGTTGGGCCCCTAGTGTGTCCAAGTTTCCAAGAGCTTCAGGGACTACGGGCAATGCTCGCACCAGGACCACACTTAAAGAAATAGCTTACAAAAGATTGGAAGAACAACCCTAATGTGTCAGAGTTTAGAGGAGTCTCAAGGACCCGAGGTAGTGCTCACACTGAGGGTGGTAGGAACCTAAAGGACTAAGAATAAGAGTTTGAAAACTAGTGCATAAAGGGTAAGGGGCGGGTTTTAAAATAGCTTAATTTTCACAGCAAACAGATTGAGAATACAGAGTTGCAAACGGTACTGCACCAAGAAACAAACAAAGTCCATGTTCAGAACATAGTTCAACTAAGTTGATATTTGTTCAGACTAGATACTTATACCAGCATTAAAGTAATCTCAAAAGCAAGGATATGTGAACTAACATATAGAATTAGCCACACATTACATGTTTGCAGTATCAAACAATAGTCAGACCAGAGAAAATACAGCTGAATTGGACAGGGTTTCACATTATTGGAGATAACTTAGTTTAGTATTATCACTAAGTGGAATCATCATATGGCAAACAGAATCATGCTGAAGATTGATACAAATTAATCAAATAAAGCATGGAGAACAGAATAGTAGGAGTTAAGGAATACCATTTGAGAAGAAAGCAAACAGGAAGCCAATAGCAGTTAAAATCCAGAGAATTTGGCCTTGGCTTTTAGCCGGCCAAATAAGAGCCACTTAGTGCAGAAATCAGAACAAGGGAGTAAAGAGAGTTGTTCGAGAATGGTAAAGTTGTTCAGTTGAAAAGTTGTAAAGCGTGTTTATAATCAAAACCATGGAAGGATTTTTATAGCATACAATAGAGTAAAATAGATAAGGTAATGAACCAATCACACACAAATAATGTATGAAAATCAATTAACAATCAATTAAGGTCAGCATGAATCATTTAATAGGACAGAATTGAGTAACTATCACTTAATTTAAGGAAAATCTCATGCAGAATCAATATTAAGAATAAGGTTAAACAAGGTAAGAACTAATTCCAATATCAATTAGGAGTCAGAACACAAAATCAAGCCAGTAGTACAGATAATTAATCACATAAATAAGGTAAGAACAGGTAAAATCTTAATAAGACAACAGTGGTACTAAAAGGAAAGCTGATTCCCAAATCCTAATTTAGGTAAGTAGAATTAATTGACAGAATTAAAGGTAAACAAGCAAAAGACAGTAGAATAAATAGTCAAATAATCGAAACCCTAAAAAATACAAAGGCATATAGATGGAGCTTGATTAAATCAAATAAAAGTCAGTCGAAAAAGTAAATAAGAAAATCAGAGAAGAAAACATTTAAACGCTAAAACCTATTTTTTTGTAGAAATCCATCAGAAATCAAAACCCTATCTTTTTTGGTAAATGAAATCGGTCAACAATAATAGTAAAAACAAAAAATTTAAGGGAGAAATACCAATCAAACACAAAATTGCTTCAGATCTAAAGAGATCTAAATGGATTCAACCAGAAAATAGCTAGGTTCATGAAAATAGACAGAAGCGAATCAAATCTGGTTCGAACCAGAGATTTGAAACCCCAAAAATACAAAAATACTCGTACTCACATGTATCAGAGTGAACATAGACGGAATAATCGAGAAATGAGAGACTTTGAACCAGATTTGGTTCGAGTCTCTTGAGATTCACATCAAGCGACATATAAATCGTGTAACCAGTAGAGAGGTGAGGCTAGATAAGGCATGAAATCGAGAAAAAATCCCATGAATCAAGAGGGATTTGTGACGGCGAGGCTAGGGTTTGGGGGGGGTGAGAGAGAATATAGGAGAGAAGGGATCCAAAGGCGGTTGGTTAGGGGTAAATGAGGGTAGGCTTTGGGGTTTGGTACATTAAAAGGGATCGGTTGATTAAGGGCCATTGATCTTCTGAAATCAACGACCAAGATTTAGATTTAGGCATGGCGGGTATGGTAATTGGGTTTGGGTATGGGTAATTGGGTTTGGGTATTGGGTTATGGGTTAGGATGATTGGGATGGCTAGTATTGGGCTAGGAGGTCCGAAAATTTAATTAAAAAGGGTTATTTTTTAAATACCCATTTAAATTAATAAAATACTTTATAAAAATAATTAATAAATGATAAAAATACTATTTGTATATACAAATAATTTAAAATAATTACTTAATATTATAAAAAGTTATTTTCCGTGTAAATAATGTAATTATGCATATATGATCTATTATTGTAAAGTTATTGCAATTATAGCCTAAAGATACAAATAAAATTATGCATAAAATGATTAAAGCTTAGTATAAATATAAATGACAAATATCAAGTAATAAATTATAATAAAGTTATTTTTGATGCAATTAGTAACTATTTAGATAATAAAATACTAGAATAAATTAATTAAAATCCTTTTAAAATTACAGAAAATTATGAAAAAATATTGGTTGATGCTCATGCACTACTTTGAAAGTATATATGCGTTTTAAAAATATATGAGGGAAAAATTGGGTATCAACATGCGTCTTCACCTGGTCTCATCACTACTCTACTGAATTTAGGCTTGATATTTACTGGGTACCGTTGTGGTGTACTCATGATATGCTTCTGCATATTTTTGTGCAGATCCAGATACATATGCTCTTACCAGATGCCAGTGAGTGGACCCAGTTACATTGAAGACTTCAAGGTATATCTGCTTGACGTTCGCATGCCTCGGAGTAACCCTCTTCTATTGCCTTACTACTGTTTATCTCTGTTTCAAAAAGAGTTGTATTTAGAGATTACTAGTACATTATCTATAGCGCTTATGACTCAATTTCACCGGATTTTGGAAATATTGGGATTGTTATTTAGTGATGTTATCATGAGACTTATCAGCTTTATTTAATATTTTTAGTCGTTATTTCTGTTAATTTTCTTGTATGTTAGGATTACCTAATCTTAGAGATTAAGTGTCATTACGACTACCTCAATTGAAATTTTGGGGTCATGACAACGGAGAAGGATAGGACGGAGGGGGGGGAGGGAGTTGTGTAAATAAGAAAGTTTTAGAGTTGTCAAAATATGTGCTACTAATATTAATTATAAAAGTGTACCTCCTACTTATTTCTTTAGACTTGAGTCTCTGAAACTTAAATAAAGACTTTAAAAGTCCCCTATTTGTCAGCAAGGGAGGTCTATGATCGTCATGAATCTTGGTTTCATGCTTCAATCTTTGACTTGACTTGGTCTAAAGGAATCAAATCACATTTGGATTTGGATGTCTGAATGGAAGTCTCCATGAAACCGTGAATAAGTAAAGATTTATGTTTTAAATTAAGTTCCCAACAATTCAGTTATCAGGCACAAATACATGTTACTTGTTTATTTAAAGGTGATAAATTTTTAAATAAGGTGCAAGCTCTGAATTATTTTTTAAACAAGAACGCGACAAATTTAACTAACATGACAAGATATTAGGTTACCATGCAATTAAACATTTTATATTTTTTCACTTACCACGTTATACGCAGAGTGGAACTGTCTCCACTCCCAGCACGAGACTCACTATTGTTACAAGAAGATAGTCTATGACTGGCACTTGCTGTAGAACTAGGATATTAATCCCTCTATTTTGATTTTATATGATACGAATTCCTTTTTAATATGTTTAAAAAATAAAAATAAAAAAGATGACACCTTTTATTTTTTATTTTTACTTAAAACTTTATTTTTATTCTTATGGCTTGTTCATATGGCTACAATAAGTTGTGGCATATTTAAAAGCATAAATACTAGGGGTACTTTTGAATTTTGATATGTATCAAAAGATTCTCTTTTTATTCCAAATAGTGTGTCCCATCAAAGTTTATTACTATATAAAATGAAATGGATTGAGCAATAGAAATTACTTTAAGTCATCCAATTTTTGTGATGGTGTTTCACTAATTACGAAATTTAAGAAAGAAATTAATATTTTTTAAAAGTATGGTTTAAAATAAGTTATAGATATTTGTGTGGTTATACATTATCTCACTAAGGATAAAATAAATAATTTAAAGTTTTATTACTAAATAAAAAAGATGATATTCTTTTTGGGTGTGACTAAAAAATAAAAAGTAGCACACAAATTAGGACGAGGGCGCAACATCCTTTTTTGTTAAAATGGCACTTTCTATGGTATTATAACTACTATTTCATTTTCAAAAGCACCACTCATTTCGGTTCCTCTACCGGTCAAACGAGAATATTGCCAACGAATTGTAACACACACATACACATATATACATATTGTATACGATAAAATTGGAGAGTCCAATTTATGTTATTACGATACTTCATAAGCACGTTTCCAAAGGCTCGAGACTGTGGTCGAGATTCACGCCCAACGGGTTATCGACGTCTACCTCGGGACAGTATAGATCGATAGTTATGGTGAAAAAGTGGGAAGTTCCCAAGGCATGTGACTAAGGCTGGCCAAGTCTATTTGGCTAGCGTGACATTAAATGGCTGTACCAACTATATATCTTTGTAATAAATGTATTTGTACTATCATGGGATTCCCCCTCATATATAAAGGGGTCCTTGTCATTTTGTAAGGGGCATCTGATACACAATATTGAATATACAAGAAATTCTCTGTGCTTTCTAACTTAACATATTCTCTTGATTTTACTACTTACATTTATTGTTTATATTCATCGTGTTATATTTATTATCCTTCATTTATTGCTCATTATTGGCGCGCCATCAAATTTATCATTACTGTTAGTTCTCCATCGACTGCCTTTAGCAAGGCATCTGACTCGATCTCGAGCCCCGTATACGCAAGCTCGAGGCTCCCGATTTCCAGCCATTCAGTTTGGCTATTACATTATGTACAAGCTCTTTTCTTATCTTCTAGTGTTTTACATCTATTGTATAACAATTAGCATTAAAAAATTACGTATTTTTAGAACCACAAAATCAAATTTAATTGTTATTACTATTTTCAAGACAAACACATATACGTAGCGATACTGCTTTACTCTACTTTAAAAATCTTATCTATCAAAGAGCATTTCAGTCTGCATTCAGCACAGGGGAAGCTGAGTTTGAACTTAGCACATGGTTATATTCCAAAGAGTTGGCAACAACTGGTCTGTTCTTCATTTGCCAACACCTATATTATTCAACCACTTAGATTATTTGAAAAGCGACCAAATACACTCTTCTAATTTCGTTTATTGTTCAATTATATTTTCTGTTATACTTTTCGTTTACATGTAATTGTATATTTATCCCTACTTTAATAAACATAATACGTGTCAATGTGTAAGTGAAAGACCCAACCCAACAACAAAAAAACACATCCCTGTTCGGGTTACCCGTAATCTGTCGGACCCTCTACTCCCAATTAAAACTCTAATCCGGTTTTGTACTTCTACATCCACCCCACCTTCAAAATCGAGTTCTCCATGAAAATTCAGTCGTGTGTGGTGGGAGAAAGTTCATTCAGATTATTCAAATTGTTATTATTCTGATTGTTCACATGCAACTAAGATTGATTTTCCGCTGACGGAGCTTGATTACCGGTAGCCAATTCCGGGAACAAATTAAATCCAGCTAGAGTTGCTCAATCCAAGTTTCAAGAACCCATGTGTTAAAGATTGAACTTATCGTCTTGTTGTAAATTCCTAAGAGAGTTCAATTTTGGTAAAAACTTTTGGGAGAAATTCACTCTTGCCCAATCGAAGTTTCTCCATAGATTGCCTTACCTTTACAAATTCAAAAATAAAAAATTTTAGTTAATCAAGTTAAGGAACACTAAAATTAAATTTGAAAAGCTTTAGCAAGAAACATAGATAAGAGAGGTTGCTCTGATAATAAGTAACCGTCACTTCTAATTAAGAAGTTGTGAGTTCGAGTCTTTCCTGAAACAAAATAAAAAATTATTAGAGGAAAAGATATCGGGGTCTATCTTGGAAAGTAAGAAACATGCTTGGAAGAACCCGAGGATCTAATCGGTACAAATCAGTATCTGCAATACTATTAAAGACAAATCATAGCCAGCAACTTTACGGCATAAGTTCTTTTTGTTGCTTGATTGGTTCTTTTACTCATACGATGACACATGTCATTAAGAAAAAAAATTTATAAAATTTTTATGGATGACACGGATATATGTAAAATATCATGGAGGATAAGACTGAGCAATAAACGAAATATAATATTTGATCCTATTCCGAAGATTATTTGTATTATTTTATGGGTCACGGAATCAAATTCTTTTCAGAAGATAACTTTACATTTTTCACATGTATTCTTATTATAATAATTAAAAAATCTTATCTTACTAAAAAAGAGTACTATAGTCCACCTTCCTTCAGTGCTGGTGGAGCTGAGTTTGGACTTATTATGATTATTGACTTAATGATTATATTCCAAAGAGCCTGTTCTCATTTGCCAGCACCTACGTTTTCAAGTACTTCCATTATTTGCATTAGTTTCACATGTATTCTTATTATATTATCTATTATTATAAAGATTGAGAATTGTAACTGAGTACATAGTCTGATTCACATATTGCACGTGAATGCTTTTCGAATAGACACGTGGTTATGAAGACCGATAAGAGACGAGTTACCAAATAGCTAATACCATTTACAAGCATATGACCAGCATTACATAAGTTCCGAAGGCATCAAGGCTAGGAGAATTTAAAAGTAAGGTACCGATTGAAGAATGTAGCATTAAATGAACAGCCACTACAGAAATTATAGGATTTATTTTTAAATGTTATGCAGCTATCAAGAAGGGGTTTTACTCCCCTTAAATAAGTATGATTTGAGGATCTTGTCACACCTGATTTAGCTATAAATATTGAAATTCGTATTCATTGAAGGACGCGAAAATACTTGTATGGAAAAGGCTTATACTAATCTCTTATTCTATAAAGCTTTATTTTACTGTTATTAAGATTTTCACATTGTTCTGCTCCTGAGAGATCAATTCGAAGCCCATGCTTGTCTTCTATTTATGTATCCTTATTTTACTCTCTTTTCTCTTTGTTATTTTATCTTATCAAATTAATTTAATTCACGTGTCTAAACCATGTTACAAATTTAACAGTACTTGTTTGTGGATAAACACTTTGTTGCCCACCTTGGGGCTTAGACAATTGTAGTATTGTTTTAATCTGCTCATCTATTACAAACTTACTTTTAAATTTTTCTATTGTAAGTAAAGAACAACTATGGCACCTAATGATGTCAATAATTTGCTCAATATTGGAACAAATAACGACAACGAGCATGTGGACAATTTTCGTGATGAGATCAACAAGATGATTCAACCAGTGAAACACGTATCTATGGGAATGTGTCAGCTTCTAACCAGGTAGGAAAAAAAATACTCGGCGGGCGAGGAGTCCTACCCTTGATGATATGGATGATGAACCCATTGCCGATACTGTGAAAGTTTGAAGTACAACAAAGGGAAATCATGAATCATCTCTTGATACAGGATCGAATAATGACCGAGCTCCAAGCAAGATTGCTTCAGTAATTCCAATTGTGGATTTCGAGCTCCTCCAAGCGTGCCTACAAACCAGACAACACCAAGAACCGGTAAATCGCTTCAAGGGAGGAGTTAAGATCGAATAACAACCAAGAAGGCAGTGCAGGCAGCGGATCCGAGGATGAAAACAACATAGATGATCCTTTCAAGACTGAACTCATGAGATTCATCAAAGAAATGAATGCTCAAATGGATCATAATTCTAAGGAGTTCCACGCTTGGATGGATCACATCCTGTGGCACCTCCGATCTTGAAGGGTCCAGACTTAAAGAAGTATATTCAGTTGTCGTTCAATCTTAGTGCGGCTCAGGAGTTGATCTCGATAAGATTTAAAATTCCAAATATCCCGAAATATGATAGAAACAGATCCACAGGAACACATCGCAGTACACCACAGCTATGAATGGAAATCATTGGCTCCGCATGAGATCGAATCAGTGTTGCTAAAGAAAGTTGGCAAAACACTAATAAAGGGGCTTTAACATGGTATTCTCTTTTATCTGAACACTCAATTGAGTCTTTAATCCTTACATATTCTTTCACCAAAGCACACGCTGGGGCAAGGAAAGTTCAAAATAGGAAAGAGGATATATTCAGAATCGTTAAATGAGACTCGGAGTTGCTGAGAGAGTTCGTGATCCAATTCTAAAAAAAGAGAATGGTGTTGCCAGTGGTACCGAATGGAAGGTCAGCGGAAGCATTTACCAAGGGTCTCAATACCTTAAGTTTTGATGCCTCAAGAAAGTTGAATGAGAGCCTATTGGAATTTTAAGCAAGCACATGGGTTGATGTTTATAATCGCTATGAATCTAAAATTAGGATTGAAGATAATCAGTTAGGTTCTTCAGTATCTTTCAAGGGTCAAAATCATGATCCAAATCCAGAAAAATTTAAGAGTGATCTTGAAGAGGATTGGGAAGACAAGCACTGGACAGAAGGATTAATCGTGGAAAAAGAAGCAGAGCCTTACAAGATAAAGAGCCATCGGGGTGTCAGGATTTAGGATATCATCAGCTGTCAGAGTATAATTTCAATATTAGCTTGGTAGAATTAATTTCAGCCATGAGGAACATAAAGGAAAAAAGGTTCCCAAATCCAATTCGATCAGACTCCAGTCAAAGGGATCCTAAATTGTGGTGTGAATTCTATGGTATACATGGTCAAATGACTGGGGAATGCCAATATCTTCTTGAAGAAGTAGTGATGTTGCTGAAAACAGTCATCTTAGAGAGTTCTTAAGTGATCAGGCTAAGAACATGTATGGTAAGATTCGAGATATATTGGAATCGACAAAGCTAGCATGGTCTCCCCATCTTACAATAAACATGATTTTGGAGGGGTTGAAGTGAATAGGGTGAAATTTTCGGCTGTAAAAAACATAATGATATTTGTCACTCATGGCAAGAGTATTCAGAAAGCGTCAGAGGATGATAAAATCCCCTTCACTGTGGAAGATGCCTATGGCCTTATTTTACCACACAGTGATGTTGTGGTGATATCTTTGAATATTTTAGATTTTAAAATTAAGCGTGTGTTGGTTGATCCAGGTAGCTCAGCTAATATTATCCAATTGAGAGTACTAGAACAAGCAAATCTTACTGAAAACATAGTTCTAGTAACAAAGCTTTTGGTTGGGTTCAACTTAACAAGTGTGATAACCCGATGGGAGATCGTATTGCCTACGTATGTAGAAAGGGTGCAAAATTCACTTTTTTTGAAGTCGTGGATGGTCATATGGGTTATAATATGATTCTTGGTAGACGATGGATCCATGAAATGAAGGTTGGTCCATCAACCTATCATCAATTGCTAAAGTTCCCAACATTTGATGTGATTAAGCATACTAGAGGGGATCAACCTGCTGTAAGGGAAATAAATGCCGTCACTTTTTTCTAGCAGTAAGACGGCAGGAATGAGAAAATATCAATTACAAAAACTAGTGTCAACTTCCATTTTAGTCCCGGTGCAAGGAGATAATGAGGAGAAAATGCCGATATTTATTAGGTACCCAAGTCTTTTAATATACTAGAAGAATCAGATGAAACAAAATTAACCGATAAAGAGATTAAACAAGTCACTTTGTTCACAAAATATTCGAATAGAAAGGTTTACTTGGGAATGGGGTTAAGTCCCGAACTCAGGTTTGAAGTTAATACATTTTTAAGCCTAAAATTGACGTTTTGTGTGATCTCATTCAGATATAAAAGGTATCCCACTAGAAGTGGATGCTCACAAGCTAGGTTTGGACTCTAATTTTCTTCTGGTAAAACAGAAAATGCAATTGATAGCCGAGATCAAAAATAGATTTGTGAAAAAAAAAAGGTAACCAGATAGCATAATATAGGTTCAATACATGAAGTAGAGTATCCTGATTGGTTAGCTGACATAGTATTGCCAAAAAAGAATAATATATTCATAATGTATATAGATTATAAGGATTTAAACAATGTTTGCCCTAAGGACTCTTTCCCATTGCTGAACATCGATCAAATGATTGATGTCACGACTATGCATGAGTTGATGAATTTTCTTGATGAATATTCTGCGCATAATCAAATTTTGATGCACTGACAGGATCAAGAAAAAAAATTATTTATATTACAAATTATTGTACGTACTATTACAATTTGATGCCATTTGAGCTTAAAAATGCCGAAGCCACTTATCATAGGCTCGTTAATAAGATGTTTGAATGTCAAATTGGTAAAATAATAGATTTTTATATTGATGACATGTTGGTTAAGTCTCTCAATGCAGGGATCATCTAACTCACCTTTAAGAAATATTTGACATCTTAAGGAAGTTCAACATGAAGCTTAACCCGAAGAAATATGCCTTTAGAGTTGGGTTCGAGAAATTTCTTGGCTTTTTGGTTTTGCAAATATGAATTGAAGTAAATCCTAATAAGATTAGATACATAGAGGATATTCCTAATCAATTAAAAAGCGTAAAAGAGGTACGGAGGTTGACCAACAGGTTGGCGACCTTAAGTAGATTCATATCAAGGTCTTCGGAGATGTGTTATCGGTTCTTTTTGCTATTAAAATGGAAAATGACTTCTCATTGACACCAAAGATCCATCAAGCATTGAAAGAATTGAATAAGTACTTGTCTAGTCCTTCTTTAATGTCTAAACTTAAGGAAGAGGAGCAGTCAGTCGTCCATTTGGCAGTGTCAGAAGTCGCGGTGAGTGCAGTTGTAGTTCGGGAGAAGAAGGAATGCAATTCCCTATATATTAGTTTAGTAAACTATTGTCAGGTTTGGAGACATGATATCTGCACCATAAAATTTTTGCTCTAGCTCGTGTGGGCGTCTCACTAAAGCTTAGACCCTAATTTGAATGCCACTCTATAGCCATCGTGACGACTTTAACCCTGAAGAATATCCTTTATAAATATGAGTTATCAGGTAGATTAGCTAAGTGGGTAGTTGAAACTAGTGAATTTGATATTGAAAGCAAACCATAGAGTGCGATCAAGTCATAAGTTTTGGCTTACTTTGTGGCTGATTTTAATTTGGGAATGATGCTACTAGCTGCAAGAGAAGCAATTTTGGTACTGGGAATTGTTTATGATGTTTGGACCTTATTTACAAATGGCGCTTACAACGTAAAAGGATCCGATTTTAAGATAGTATTAGTTACTCCTTTGGGAGAAATTCTGAGGCAGGCCATTCGAACTGTTGCATTAACTAACAATAAAGTTGAGTATGAAGCTATGGTTGCAGGCTTGAATTAGCCTGGGACTGGGCTTCAATGTGATTGAAGTAAAGTGTGATACCCAGTTGGTGGTTAATCATATATGGTATTTTTTATGCCAAAAAATATCGTATGCAACATTATTTGAATAAAGTCTAAATTTTGCTTTCCCAGTTCAGGGAACGGTTAGTAATCCATATTCCAAGAGAGAAGAACATGGAGTCTGATGCATTGGCTAACTTAGGTTCTTCAATGGAGATGAAAGGTGATGATTCTGGTGTAGTTTTTCGGTTGTTGCATTCAATCCTAGATGTAGATAGATATTGAAAAGTTAACTCAATAAATCTAATCTGAAATTGGAGAAATGAATTTATAGTATATCTAAGGCATGGTATATTTCATGATGACACTAAATCCTCTCAAAAATTACAAACAAAAGCTTCCTGATATTGTCTTAATTGATGGACATCTATATCAGAGATCTTTTCAAGGTCCGTTGGTTCGATACTTAGGGCTAGTAGAAGTTGATTTTGTAATGAGGAAAGTCCATGATGGAGTTTATGTTAACCATTTCAGAGTAAATTCATTGCTGCTCAAATGAGTAAGAGACGGTTACTATTATCTTAGAATGGAGCAAGATGCAAAGATGCTTATGCAAAAATGTGATAAATACTAACGTTATGCTCAGTTGGCACGTCAGCCGGTAGAATAGTTGTACTCAGTGGTGTCGCCATGGTCGTTTATGTAATAGAGATGGATATAGTTGTTCATTTGCCTCGGGGACCCGTACAATGTAAAATTTCTTTAATCAGGTGGTTTCAAGACGGTTGGAGAACAAGAGGTCATAAATTTCATTTGGATCACATTATTCTCTGATTTGGCGTGACAAAAGAAATTACTTGGGACAACGGGCCCAATTCATAGCTTCCATAATTACAAAATTTATAGAGGGATAGAAGATTAAAAGGATACAACGTATCCATATCATACAAGTGCTAATGTCCAAGCAGATTTAACTAAGAAGGTTGTAACGACCCGGCCGATCATTTTAAGAATTAACGCCCCGATCTCCTATTAACTGCATTCCCCGTGTTCGTTTCTGCTATTTTTATTTGCCGGGATGTTCGGTTTTGAGTTCTAGAGTGTTTTGGGATTTAGCCCCTAAAGGAGAGCTTAAGCTTTAGAATTTGGACCGTAGTCGGAGCAGTGTGAAGAAGGCCTCGTAATGGATTTTGGTTGTTCTGTTAGCTCCGTTGGCTGATTTCGAGCATAGGGGCATGTTTGGATTGTGTTTTGGAGGTCTGTAGCTAATTTAGGCTTGAAATGCCGAAAGTTGAATTTTTGAAGTTTCTAGTTCGATACTGAGATTTTGTTCTAAGGGTCAGAATTGAACTTGGAAGTTGGAGTAGCTCCGTAGTTTTGAAAGTGACGTGTGTGCAAAATTTCAGGTCATTCAGACATGGTTTGATAGACTTTTTGATCGGAAGCGTAATTTGAGAGTTTTTGAAGTCCTTAGGCTTGAATCCTATGCGAATTGGTTGATTTGATTTTGTTTGAGGTGTGTGGAAGATTTGTATAAGTTTGGATAGTGGTATATGACTTGTTTGTGCTTTTGGTTGAGGTCCCGAGGGCCTCGGGATGATTTCAGATGGTTGACGGAAAGGTTTGGAGTTGAGAGTTGCAGCTGAAGCTACAAGTCTGCTGTCATAACCGCACCGACAGCTTGAGGACCGTAGGTGAGAGATCGCAGAAGCGGTCGAACAACCGTAGAAGCTGTTTTAAGAGAGAAAGGAAGTTGACCACAGTTGCAAACAGGGCACCGCATCTGCGGTAAACCAGTCACAAGTGCGGATGTCCCCCTTTAATGAAATGTCGCAGATGCGATCGGGTCTTCACAAAAGCGGCACCGTAGATGCGGTTTCACTAGTCAGAAATGGGGTAGAATCGAGGGTTGAGTTTCAAAACTTGGAAAATTGATTTGGGAGCTCGGGATTGGCAATTTGAGAGGGATTTTGATAGATTTTAAATATTCTTGCCTTATGTTTTGATGATCTAACAAACTTACTGTTAAGAATCATATAGGGAAAGTGACTTACTTGGACTACTGCAAGATTTAACTGATTCCAGCTAAAGGTAAACTACTACAGCTTCAGGAGCTAGGTACTAACACAAGGACCTTATACTCTTGTGGTTTCCTTATAGCAGTACAAAGTCAATTGGACATAGCTGGAAATGAAGTGACTGACGACACTGTTTTTGCCGCACTGCACTGTCTCCAGCGCCCACTCATTCTCTAACCAAATAAAGTACTCACTTCATTTCAAGTGATGTGATCAAGATGTACCTATAATGATTTTTATACAAAACATCACTTGAAGGTTTCTGTTTCTCATTCAAGCTTCTTGCAAAAAAAGAGAAATCAATCCTCATAAGCTTGAAGAACAATGTTGAACGCAACTACAGACCAGTTCTTAAAAGATAGCTTGTACTTATTGCATCTCCTAAACTGCTTACCTAGAAGCGTTTGATTAGGAATCCTCTTGTAAATCCATAAACTCATTGAGTTTATGTTGTGACTAGATTTAGTCATAAGCAAAAGTCTTTGTAATTGTAAAGTTACAAAGTGGCTTGTGGTGAGAGCATCACAAGTTAGAAAAAGCCTTTGTAACAAGGAAGTCACAAAGTGGCTTGTGGTAAGACTACTGCAAGTTAGTTGAGTAAATCATTTACAATTGGAGTCATTGCAAAGTGGCATGTAATAGGTTCTTTGCAAGTTAGTGAAGTTAAAAGCCTACAGGTGTATGTCGTGGTTTTTTGATCCCTTGTGTGGGATTTTTTCACGTAAAAATCATCTGCCTCATTTACGTACTATTTTATTAGTATTCTCAGTAGAATCTTATAGAGGACTAGGTACTCTACAGTTTGGTGGACTCATACAAACTAACAATTGGTATCAGAGCGGGTTCCTCCTATCAGGCTAACATCTAGGAAGGATCCTCGTGGAAGCTCCACCAAATTTTGAAGAAGGTCAATCCATATACCAACCTCCCAAGTTTAATGGACAATGCTATTGGTGCTGGAAAGCTAGAATGTACAATTTTATCATGGCTGAGGATTGTGAGCTATGTGATATCATTTGCGATAGTCCTTATATTCCAACCAAGGTACTAGAGGAGTTTCCATTTTCAATGGAAAAACCAAGTAAAGAGTACACTGAAGTAGACAAGAAAGTTGTGGAGAAGAATTTTCATGCCAAGAAAATTCTAGTACGTGGAATGAGACCTAAAGAGTGTGAGCACGTGATTTTTGCCCCAAGAAATTAATTCCAAAATAAAATACAAAAAATGATTTTTTATTGAAATTGGTTGATTATTGTGTAGAAAGTATCAGTGTGTGCTTTAATTTGTTGAAAATAAAGTGAGAAAAATTAAAACAAAAAATACAAAATGAAATTAATCAGAAAAATACCAAAAATGTAGGGTAATTACTAAGAAATTAGAAAAAATCCAAGAAAATACAAAAAAAAACAAAATAAAAGGAAAATACATCAGTAATAAAAATACCAAGGAAAACGGGTATAAAATACAAAAATACAGAAAATAATTAATTAAATACAAGTTAAAATACAAAATAAAATAAGATAAATGCAAGAAAAATATAAGAATACATGACATTTGGGCCAATTACAAAGGCTAGCCCAATTAATACATCTAACAAGACCTGGCCCAATTTTGAAATCCAACCGGCCAGCCTTGGTAAGGATAAAACGACGATGTTTAAAGCAATTGAATCTGGACCGTTGGTATATTCAATCAAACGGACAAGGAAATGTGGTTACTAAGTAAATAAAACGACACCGTATAAAGAAGCAATCACAACCGTTCATCTAAATGATCTAACAGATGAAATGAAGGCCTCATTTAAACTACACGACGCCGTTTCATGGCCAGTGAATCCTGGCCATTCGTTTGATCTAATCCTACGGCTGGAACCCATCATCACATTTCTGATATATCTATACACCACCGATACATTCACTTCATTATACACCTCACAGCCTCATAACTCCAAACCCTAGCTGCCATGCTTTCCCTCTTCCTCTCCACCTGGGCCACCAGAACCCTACCGGTGGTTCATTTCCGGTCGTCTTCTCTGACCAACTTCCACACCCCTACACTCTCTTCTCCTCCTCTTTCACCCATCACCTTAACTCCAGCCAAAAACCTTTCATTCTTCTCGAATCTTGAAAAATAGGTCACCGGAACCCTAGCCGGCGACCACCACTTTTGAATCAGCTTCCACCAGTAACACCCTAGAACCACCCTGAACCCCTCTTTCACCCTATCCAACTATTTTCCCTCGAATCTAAGCCTAACCCTTCGAATATTAAAAAGTATTCCGCTGGAACCCTACTCCGGCAGATACCCCCAAACTAAAAAACTACCCAAATCGAACCCCAGTCCTTCAAACACGAGTCCTTCACCATAAATAAGACTCCAAGAGTCTGTTTGGAAGACCAATAGCCAAATAAAGACTCACGGATTCTAGACAACCGGAAAATCAAGATCCAGAAAGAAAAATGAAGAAAAAGAAGGAAAAGAAAGAAAAAAAAAGAAAAAGAAAACCAATAGAAAAGCTAAGCAGCCCCAAACCCTATTTTCTCAACTATGCTACTTGTTCTTCGTTTATCTTTATTATTTGCTAGTCTGAATCTATTGCATGCTCAAGGTTCTT
>MU695889.1:0-14320 GCA_026770625.1 Nicotiana glauca
AAGCTCATTCAATTGTTCCACTCGGAGGTTGGCCGCAACATCCCATTCCAAATTTAACCTTTTCAAAGCCCACATTGCCTTGTGCTCTAGTTCCACTGGGAGATGACAAGCCTTACCAAACACCAATCGATATGGAGACATACCAATCAGAGTCTTGTATGCCGTCCTATAAGACCAAAGAGCATCGTCCAACTTCTTTGACCAATCGGTCCTATTCGTATTCACTGTTTTGGACAAAATACTCTAAATTTCCCTATTAGAAACCTCCACTTGGCCACTTGCTTGCGGATGGTATGGGGTAGTCACCTTGTGGTTAACTCCATATTTGGTGAGCAAAGAGTCAAATGCCTTGTTACAAAAGTGGGACCCCCCATCACTAATGATAGCACGAGGGGTTCCAAACCTAGTGAAAATCTACTTCTTCAAGAATGCCACAACACTCCGGGATTCATTGTTGGGAAGAGACATGGCTTCCACCCACTTGGAGACATAATCTACCGCCACGAGAATGTACGTGTTCCCACAAGAGCTAACAAAGGGGCCCATGAAGTCAATGCCCCACACATAAAAAATATCAACCTCTAAAATGGTGTTAAGAGGCATCTCATCTTTTTTAGAAATCCCGCCGGCTCGTTGACATGCATCACACCTTTTAACCCAATCACTTGCATCTTGAAACAAGGTCGGCCAATAGAAACCACAACTTAGAACCTTTGATGCCGTTCTCACTCCCCCATGATGGCCACCATAAGGAGAAGAGTGGCAAGCTTCCAATATGCTCAATTGTTCTTCTTCCGGGATACAACGACGAATTACACCATCGGTGCAAATTTTGAACAAGTAGGGCTCATCCCAATAGTAATCCAAACTATCCCCCTTGAGTTTCTTCCTTTGGTTAGAAGAGAGCTCATACGGGACTATACCGGTCACAAGATAATTGGCCACATCGGCAAACCACGGCATATCATGCATAGACACCGCAAGGAGTTTTTCATCCGGAAAAGCATCATTAATTTCAACACCATTGCTCGGTCTTCCTTCTTCCTCTAGCCGTGATAAGTGATCCGCGACTTGATTTTCACTTCCTTTTCTATCCACAATTTCTAGATCAAATTCTTGCAAGAGTAAAACCCATCTCATCACCCTCGCCTTTGAGTCTTTCTTTGTCATCAAGTACCTAAGGGCGGCATGATCAGTATGAATGATTACTTTGGCCCCCATAATGTATGGTCGAAATTTTTCCATGGCAAACACAATAGCTAGAAACTCCTTCTCGGTGACTGTATAGTTCTTTTGAGCCTCATTCATCGTCTTGCTTGCGTAATACACAGGATGGAACATTTTGTTAATTCTTTGGCCAAGTACCGCACCAACTGCTACATCACTAGCGTCACACATCAACTCGAAAGGCAACTCCCAATTTGGTGCTGTGATAATAGGAGTGGTAGTCAACTTATGTTTCAACAATTCAAATGACTCCATGCACCTCTCATCAAATACGAACTTCACATCTTTTTCCAATAGTTTGCACAACGGGTTTACAACTTTTGAAAAATCCTTGATAAAGCGCCGGTAGAACCCGGCGTGGCCTAAGAAACTTCTCACCCCCTTGACAGAAGTAGGGGGAGGAAGCCTTGAGATAACCTCTATCTTTTCTTTGTCAACTTCAATACCATTTTTTGAAATTTGGTGCCCCAAGACAATTCCCTCTTGCACCATGAAGTGACATTTTTCCCAATTGAGTACAAGATTGGTCTCCTCACATCTTTTCAACACTTTGTCCAAGTTCGCTAGGCATTCTTCAAATGAGTCTCCCACCACACTAAAATCGTCCATGAAAACCTCCAGAATGTCCTCCACCATGTCGGTGAAGATTGCCATCATGCATCTTTGGAAGGTCGCCGGAGCATTACAAAGTCCAAACGGCATCCTTGAGAAAGCGAATGTGCCATATGGACAAGTAAATGTTGTCTTTTTTTGATCCTCCGGGGCAATGAGAATTTGGTTATACCCCGAATAGCCATCAAGGAAGCAATAATAAGCCCGGCCCGCTAAACGATCAAGCATTTGGTCCAAAAATGGTAGAGGGAAATGATCCTTCCTAGTGACCTTGTTGAGCTTTCTATAATCTATGCACACTCTCCAACCCGTGACCGTGCGGGTCGGAATCAATTCATTGTTTGCATTTGTGACAACCGTGATTACACCCTTCTTTGGAACACATTGGACCGGGGAGGTCCATGAACTATCCGATATTGGGTAGACTACACCGGCATCCAACCACTTGATAACTTCCTTCTTGACCACCTCTTGCATAGCTTCATTTAATCTTCTTTGGTGTTCAAGCGACGGCCTTGCATCTTCCTCCAAAATGATCTTATGCATGCAAAAGGCGGGGCTTATGCCCCGAATATCCGCCAACGTCCATCCAATCGCCCGCTTGCGCTTTTGTAAAACCGCCAAAGTGGCGTCCACCTGCAAGTTAGTTAAGCAAGACGAAAGAATAACAGGCAAAGTGAAATTGGGACCCAAGTATTCATACCTGAGGTGAGGAGGAAGTGGTTTCAACTCCAACACCGGCGGCTCCTCAATAGATGGCTTTGTTGGAGGGGTCTTACGATTCTCAAGGTCCAATGATAACTTCCTAGGCTCATAAGAGTACGAGCCCATACCATGCAAAGCATTTACACATTCAATTCTCCCGGCATCATCATTAGCCTCCATGTTCAAAAGCACCGCTTCAAGTGGATCTTCAACATTGATCATTGTGCTTGTGTCATCCACTATCACCGCCGTGACAATGTCAACAAACGAGCAAACTTCGGTACTATTTGGTTGCCTCATAGATTTGCACACATGAAACACTACCTTTTCATCACCAACTCGGAAGGTCAACTCTCCCGCCTCGACATCAACCAAAGCCTTCCCTGTTGCTAGGAAAGGCCTTCCAAGAATAATTGGGACTTCAAAGTCCACCTCACAATCAAGAATCACGAAGTCGGCCGGCAAGATGAACTTATCAACTCGAACAAGGACATCGTTGATGATACCCAAAGGCCGCTTCATAGACCTATCCGCCATTTGGAGCCTCATTGAAGTCGGGCGAGGTTGCCCAATTCCCAAAGTTTTGAACACTGAATATGGCATTAAGTTGATGCTTTCCCCCAAGTCACAAAGGGCTTTTGCAAAGTCGGCGCTTCCAATAGTGCATGGTATAGTGAATGCACCGGGGTCCTCAAGCTTAGGAGCCATGGAGTGTACAATTGCGCTCACTTGATGGGTCATTTTTATCGTCTCACACTCCATTGATCTTTTCTTCGTGACCAAATCTTTCATGAATTTCGCATACCCGGGCATTTGCTCGAGTGCCTCCACTAAAGGCACATTGATAGTCAAACTCTTCATCATCTCAATGAATTTCTTAAATTGGTTATCATTCTTTTGTTTGGCCAAACGTTGAGGGTAGGGTGGAGGAGGCCTAGGCAAAGGTGCCTTGTCTTTGGGCACCTCCGGCTCGGGCATATCTATAACATGTTCTCTAGACGGGTTCACGTTCTCTTGAGTCTCCTCCTCGATCTCTTGAATGTCAATTCTCACTTCATCTCTTGCACTTGTCTCCACAACATCATCAACCCCCATAGGCATGTCAACATTGGGCAACTCATCTTCCTCTACTATGGCTTGATTCTCTCTTGAGGCATGCACATCACCGCCTCGTCCACTACGTGTGGTCACCGCCATCACATGGTTGTTTTGCCCACCCTTAGGATTTACTACCGTGTCACTAGGTAGCGCACCCTTATGGCGAGTATTTAAAGATTGTGAAATTTGTCCAAGTTGCACTTCCAAGTTGCGAATGGAAGTGTTATGTGAAGCCAATTGTGCATCTGAGTCTTGCGTCCTCTTCATCATTTGTTCAAACATGACCTCTATTCTCCCAAATTCATTGCCCGAAGAACTCGACCCTTGAGATTGATATGGTGGCGGGTTGTTGGGTTGTTGAAACATCGGGGGCCTTTGAAAGCCTTGCCCCCGATTTCCTTGGCCACCATTGTTGTTCCATCCCCCTTGACCATTGTTATTGTTCCAATTGTTGTTGTTGTTTCCACTCCAATTACCACTATTGTTGCCTTGATTCCCCCAATTGTTGTTTTGGTTATTCCCATTCCAATTTCCGGTGCCTTGTGATTGATTGTTGTTATTCCAATTGCCACCTCCTTGTTGATTATTCCAATTCCCTTGAGATCGCCATTGTTGGTTACCTTGGTTTCCTCTATTCCCTTGGTAGTTGTTGACATATTGACAATCTTCACTTTGCTCATCATAACATTCATTTGAATAACCACTACCATCATCATAATTTTCACAATTCCCTTGTTGTTGTTGCCCTCTTTGCCTTCTTTTCATCATATTTACTCCTTCCATAGCATTGACTTGGCGCGGGTTTTGAACTTGTTGCAATTGCGCCTTTGCTAATTGGTTCATTGTTGTTGTAAGTTCGGCAATGGCTTGACCGTGGTCATGCAACTCTTTATGCAAATGTATAACATTAGGATCACCTTGAGGAACATTTGCCCGACTTTGCCATGCCGAAGAAGTATCGGCCATTTCATCTAACACTTCACATGCTTCATTGTACGGGAGCTTCATAAAATTTCCACCCGCCAATTGGTTCACAATACATTGGTTTGTTGTGTTGATGCCTCTATAGAATGTTTTGAATCATCACATCATTCATATCATTATTTGGGCACTCGTTGACCATAGTTCTAAACCTCTCCCATATTTCATGCAAAGGCTCCGTTGGTTCTTGCTTGAAGGCCAAAATCTCATCACGGAGCGCCGCCATATGACTTGGAGAAAAGAACTTGGCAATGAACTTGTCCGCCAATTCATCCCATGTAGTGATTGAATGATTCGGTAATCTCTCCAACCAATCGAGCGCTTTACCCCGAAGAGAGAACGGGAAAAGCCTCAATCTCAAAGCATCTTCGGACACATTGGTTTGTTTACTTCCCCAACAAGTATCTACGAACCCCTTTAAGTTCTTGTATGCATTTTGATCGGAGGCGCCCGTAAAATACCCTCTTTGTTCGAGAAGTGTCAACATAACATTAGTGATTTGAAAATTCCCCGCACGGATTCGGGGAGGAACTATGGCACTTGTATAACCTTGGTTAGGAAGGACCCTTGGAGCAACTCTTGGTGGAGGCGGAGGAGGGTCTGGAAGTGCATCATTAGGATTTGCATTAGCATTTCTACCTCTCCGTGGCATTTGTGGTACCTGGAGTTCCTCTTGTTCAACATCATCAACCTCCTCCCCCGCGACCACGTTGTCAAGAGGGACATTCCCGTTTAAAGCCATGTGTACCTGTTGGTTTGACACTAATAATGTTAGTAAAAAGAAGGAAAGAGAAGCAAAACACAAAACTAGCTACACAAATAGTCAACACCGTAAGCTCCCCGGCAACGGCGCCAAAAAGTGATCGGTGCAAACTCAATCCTAAGAAAGAGTGGGCGCGACTACTTAAAACCCAATAGTGGTATCGGGGTCGATTTTTCCACAGAGAGCTTCAAATTGGAGTTGAGTATTTGCTAAGCCTAGAAGTGCGTTTTAGCTTCTATTTGATCTTCTATCATTTTTGGTTTTTCTTTTGTTTAACAACTAAATTTATCAACTACAGTTGTAAACTAAATTATGCTAAGTAATGATGCTAGTTGTATGCAATAAGAGAAAAGCACTAGGGTCGTAGCACTCACCTAGGTGACTAATTAACGGGTATAGAATTCTAATACAAGGATGATAATTAAGGGGAATATGGATAACCGTTGCACTTTAGCACTCACTCTCACACCTCTCGGTAGAGAGAGTGATTTTGCCCAATTGACTCTCTCGAGACCAATTGGGTAGGCTAATTTGCCCAAGCAACTTTAAGGTTCAAGTTGGGTAATTACTCTCTCGAGGTTTAACCCGTTACTTGGGACTACCATTCTCATGGGTCCATCCCAAATTCTTGTTGGGTTGATTGAGAGGTCATAGACTCTCTTTCTCAAGAAGAGTCAAAACCCACTAAGCTAGACTTAGTGTTTGCAACCACAAAATCTAAATGAAAACATACAATCAACCCAAAACCAAACACCCAATATCATCCAAACATTAAGCAAAAACACCCATTAATTACCCACACTAGGATTGAGCCACAACCCTAGCTAATGGGTTTAGCTAGACATGGAAGAAGTAGAAATTGAAGAAATAATAGAAGAAATTGACATAAACATGAACTACAAATTTAATACACTTAATTCCACGTTAAAATCTAAGGAAAATAACCCAAAATAGGCCAATAAATGTTGCCTCGTGCTCAGCTGCTCGTACAGTGTAAAAGAAGTTAACCTAAAAAAGTAAAATATGCTATTTATACTACACAGGAAAAACCGGACAAAAATACCCCTGAGGGTCTGTCGCGGACCGCATAGAAATGACATGCGGCCGCGTAGGGTAACTGGCCTTCAATTTTTGAGCTACTGGATCTTGGAATGCGGACCGCCTAGAAATGCCACGCGGCCGCGTAGGTTGAGTCACGCGGACCGCGTGGAAATGATGCGCGGCCGCACAGTTGATTTTTCTCCAGTGTTGACTCTCTGATCATTCACCCACGCGGACCGCATAGAAATGGTGTGCGGCCGCGTGGGATTATGCCTTGTATTCTGAACTTCTGTTTCTTCATCATTGCGGACCGCGTAGAAATGGATGCGGTCCGCGTGGAATTATGTCTAACTTGCAGGTTCTCTGATCATTACCTGCGCGTCCGCGTGGCAATACAGTGCGGACCGCGCAGGGCTTGCCTGGACTTGGTTACTTTCAGAATCCTCTTGTGCGGCCGCATGACAAAAGGTTGCGGTCCGCACAGGTCATTTAATTCCCACTTTATCTCATCTCTTGACGTTTGGCAGATTTCACTCCTTCCTGAGCCGATTTGTGATCTTTATCATCTGGTCGCTCAAACCTACAATCAAGTGCAACTTGTAAGCAATTCAGGACTAATCTATATCAATTTATGCACAAAGCTTAGGTAAGAAGGGGTATAAATCATGTAAAAATCACAGTTATCAGCCACACCAATCCCAGTGGCAATGTACGTCATGCCATCATTCCATACAAAAGCTATACCGTGGGATTACACAGGTGAGGCTAGGAGAAAAGGCAAGATTAGGATCAAAGAGACTATTGCAGCACAGGGAATGACAAGAACGGGGAGAGTCTATTCCTCTGAATACCTAGCTGAGTCCAGCAAGCAGGCTTCTAACCGACCATCCATCATCGAGACAGGACCAGACGACATCTGGAGAAAGATATAAGCCAAGGAGTATTCAATCATTGACCAGCTGAAAAATATACCAACGCATATATCCATCCTCTCACTGCTGCAGAATTCCAAGACACACAAAAAAGCTCTGTTGAAGGTGCTAAGTGAAGCCTATGTACCAAGCAACATCACCGTATGGGGAAATGGCCAACATGATAGGACAGGTATTAGAGAGCCACAAAATCACCTTCTATGAGGACGAGCTGCCACTTGAAGGGTTGGGTCATAACAGAGCCCTGCATATCACCGTACAATATGAGGACTATTTCATTACAAGGATCCTGGTCGAAGGGGGTTCCAGCCTTAACATTTGTCCTCTGGTAACGCTCAAGAAGTTGGGCAAAGGTTTGCACGAGATGAAAGAAGGAGATATCAAGGTAAAAGCTTTTGATGGATCCCAGAGGGCCACCATCAGTGAAATCAGCACGTGTCTTCAGATGGGACCAACCTGGTTCGATGTTGAGTTCTAAGTAATAGATATGCCCGCATCCTACAACCTGTTGTTAGGACGCCCTTGGATTCATTCTATGGGGGCTGTGGCTTCGGCACTACATCAAGCCGTGAAATTTGAATGGAATTACTAGGAAGTGATCATTCACTGTGATGGCGACAATCCTATATACAGTCATCAGACCATTCCGGCAATAGAGGGAAGAAGGAAGTTAGGTGGGGAAACCTACCACCACATTGAGTGAGTAAATGTTGTTGACAAAGATAAATGGTGGGACAACAAGTTCGAAAGTATATTAAACTGGAATGTGTACGAACCTCGCAAGGGGCTTGGCAAGAACCTCCAGGGGATTGCTAAACCCATAAAGCTCAAGAACCACGGCACTACTTTCGGTTTGGGATACGAATACACCTGGGAAGAGTTCAACAACTGGTCACCACCATGGCGTGGTCCTTGCTACCCACTGGAGTAGTCGATACCACACTTAGAACAAAATTTCCAATAGGCTGACGTCGTCTATGGGACGGACGAAAAAGAGGCGTTTGTAGCAATAAAAAACTTTTTTTAGAAGACAATGATATGAATTGTTGTGTTATCCTTAAGAAGGAGGGGGAGGAAGGACCTTCCATACAAGCCGTAAGCAGAGGAGCGCACCTTAAGAACTGGTCTATTAGAACAACCAGAGCCCAACGAGCCTCAGGGTAGCAAGGCTAAACAAGTATCATGCACTATTTTTTTTACTACTAGACGATTTTCTTTTCGTATTTTGTTCTCTCAATAAGATCTTCAATGTTCAAAACAATTATGAATCGACACTTATTATTATTTTCTCTTATTTACTTCATTTATACAACATTACTATTACTTATCTTGATGAACCAATGACTGTGACATGCAATGAGACAACGCAACAAACGGACATTAATTCAAAAGAAGATGATATACCAGAGGAAATTATCAAAGAAGTAGAGAACTTTTATAACAGACCAACATCCAACCTGGACGAGACAGAAATTGTTGACCTGGGAAATGTAGAAAATATGAAGGAAACACGAATCAACGTTCATTTGTCGCCATCAGAAAAGAAGGAATACATAGAATTTCTAAGGGAATATGAGGACATATTAGCCTTGTCATATAATGATATGACTGATCTAAGCACGACTATTGTGGCCCATAAATTGCCAACCGATCTGACATGTCCACCGATAAAGCAGAAGCTCAGGAAGTTCAATCTTGATATGAGTTTGAAAATCAAAGAAGAAGTCACTAAACAGGTCAAAACTAAGGTCCTCAGGGTAGTTGAATACCCGATATGGTTAGCCAATATTATACCGGTAATAAAGAATGACGGGAAGGTCAGAGTCTATGTTGACTACCGGGATCTCAATCAGGCCAGTCTGAAAGATGACTTCCCCTTGCCAAATATACACATCTTAATTGACAATTGCGCAAAGCATGAGCTGCAGTCATTCATGGATTGTTTTGCCGATTACCCCCAGATATAGATGGATGAAAAAGATACTGATAAAATGGCTTTCATCACGCCATGGAGGATGTATTGTTACGAAATGATGTCGTTCGGTCTAAAGAATTCAGGGGCCACCTATATGAGGGACATGACTACCATTTTTCACGACATGATACACAAAGAGATAGAGGTATATGTGGATGATGTTATCATCAAGTGCAAGAAGTCCATTGACCACATAAGAGATCTGAGGAAGTTTTTTGACAGATTGCGGATATGAAACTAAACCCCACAAAGTGTACATTTGGGGTTCTCGCTGGGAAGCTGCTTGGGTTTATTGTGAGCCGCCGAGGAATAGAACTGGATACATCGAAAGTCAAAACCATTCAAGAACTACCACCGCCAAGGAGCAAAAATGACGTGATGAGTTTCTTAAGGAGGCTGAACTACATCAGCCGGTTTATAGCACAGTCCACACTCATCTGCGAGCCAATATTTAAGATGTTGAAGAAGGACACCACTACCAAATGGACCGACGACTATCAAAGGGCCTTCGATATAATCAAGGAGTATTTGTCAACACCACCAGTCTTGGTCCCGCTTGAGCCAGGTAGACCCATATTACTCTACCTTGCGGTGTTGGACGGAGCTTTTGGTTGCGTTCTTGGGAAATATTATGAAATAGGAAGGAGGGAACATGCCATCTATTATCTCAGCAAGAAGTTCACTCCATATGAGGCTTGGTATTCTCTTTTAGAACGCACCTATTGTGCTTTGACTTGGGTTGCTCAGAAGCTAAGGCATTACTTTTGTGCATATACTACATATCTCATATCAAGGATGGATCCTTTAAAGTACATCTTTCAGAAGCCCATGCCCACTAGCAAGCTAGCCAAGTGGCAAATCCTATTAAGTGAGTTTGACATTGTTTACGTAACTCAAAAACTGGTCAAGGGAAAAGCCCTGGTAGATCACCTCACTGAGAATCCCGTGGATGGAGAATATGAACCCTTGAAAATGTATTTTCCTGATGAAGAAATATCATTCGTAGGAGAAGATATTGCCAAGTCCTATGATGGTTGTAGAATGTTTTTCAATGCAGCAGCAAACTTCAAAGGAGTTGGCATAGGAGCAGTCTTGGTATCAGAAACCGGCCATCATTATCCAGTGTCCGCTAAGCTCAGGTTTCCCTGCACCAACAATATGGCCGAATACGAAGCTTACATCTTAGGGCTCAAAATGGCCATTGACATGAACATCCAAGAACTGTTAGTAATCGGAGATTCAGACTTACTTATACATTAAGTACGAGTAGAACGGGCAACCAAGAACTCCAAGATACTCCCGTATCTGCATCATGTATAGGAATTGAGAAAGAGGTTTTCAAAGATAGAATTCCGACATGTTCCCAGGATCTAGAATGAATTCACTGATGCATTGGCTATCCTGTCATCCATAATACAACATCCTGATAAGAATTTCATTGATCTCATTCCAGTGAAAATTCATAATCAGCAAGCTTACTGTGCCCATGTTGAAGAGGAAGCAGACGGAAAACCTTGGTTCCATGATAGCAAGGAATATTTGGCGAAATCAAATTACCCAGAGCTTGCAAATCATACCCAGAAATGCACGCTCCGATGGTTGGCTAACAATTTATTTCACAGCGGAGGAATCCTGTATAGGAGGACTCCTGATTTGGGATTATTAAGGTGTGTCGACGCAAAAGAAGTATCCAATCTGCTAGAAGAAATTCATGCTAGAACCTGCGACCCACATATGAATGGTTTTGTTTTAGCAAAGAAGACACTCCGGGCTAGTTACTTTTGGATGACTATGGAGATAGACTGCATCCAGTATGTCCGAAAATGCCATCACTGTCAGATTCATGCTGACATGATAAAAGTGCCTCCAAATAAGCTCAATACAACAAGCTCACCCTGGCCATTCACTGCCTGGGGAATGGATGTTATTGGTCTAATTGAGCCCACTGCTTCAAACTGACACATGTTTATGCTAGTAGCAATCGATTATTTCACCAAGTGGGTCGAAGCATCATCCTACAGGGCAGTGACTAATTAGGTCGTGGCAGACTTCGTCCGCAACCGTATTGTTTGTCGATTCGGTATCCCAGAGTCGATCATCACTGATAATGGCTCCAATCTCAACATTGACCTAATAAAAGGAATGTGTGAAACTTTAAGAATCAGCCACAAAAATTCCACAACCTACAGGCCTCAAATGAATGGAGTTGTGGAAGCTGCCAACAAGAATATCAAGAAGATACTGAGGAAGATGATAGAAAAGCACAAACAGTGGCAAGAGAAGTTATCGTTTGCTTTATTGGGGTATCGCACCATGGTTCGCACATCGACCAGGGCAACACCCTATATGCTGGTTTATGGTACAGAAGCTGTCATCCCCGCCAAAGTGGAAATTCCTTCCCTAAGGATCATACAGAAGGCCGAGCTCGACGACGCAGAATGGTTAAAAAGTCGTTACAAGCAGCTAGCTCTTATTGATGGTAAAAGAATGAACGCAGTGTGTCATGGTCAACTTTATCAAAACATAATGTCCAGAGCCTTCAACAAGAGAGTCAAGCCGAGACAATTCGCACCAGGGCAGCTGGTATTAAAGAAAAATTTTCCGCATCAAGATGAAGCCAAAGGGAAATTCTCTCCCAACTGGAAAGGTCCATACATGGTTCACCGGGTTCTGATAGGAGGATCCCTCATACTTGCAGAAATGGACGGAGAAGTTTGGCCAAAGCTGATAAATTCAGATGCAGTCAAGCGCTACTATGTTATGTTTTCCCTATGTGATGTAATTTGAACTACGTCTGACTTGATTCCCGTTTAAGAGGGGATACGTAGGCAGCCTTATGGGTTCGGTCACAATTAAATAAAATTTTCATTTCCCCTAAAATTGGAAACTAGGGCAGAATTTTGAGGAGGACCCTCAAAATTCCGAAGTAATTTCAGCCAATCATCGCAAGCAATAATCAGAAGTATCAACCTATTAAACTGGGGGAGAATTTTGAGGAGGACCCCCAAAATTTTGGAGCAAGAGAGATCACGATGTCTCGAACCGCATCACAGTCGTCGGTTTATCTAAAAACTATTTTAATTATACATTTATGTTACACTTTTACCAAATCATGCATGTTTATTATCGAAGCTGCTTTGTTCAGCAATGCTACCCCAGTGATACGTATAGTATCACCAGATCGAAGCCAAGCAGGTCAAGCAGAGCCAGCTGGGATACAGACTAACCTCCCCTTTTACAAAACTCACGATTTTTCTTTAGATCCAGGCATTTGGAATGCGAAATCATCCAAACATACTATACACTCACGAGATAAACATGTGTAGGAATACAAATCTCAGAACCGTTGCATTTATTCATATTTGCTATCCACACAACAATAGCCCTAACAGTCACAATATCGTAATCTGCTATCAGCTAAGAAAACTCTTTTACCATTTGCCATTTTATTTCTTGCATAAGGCTACCATTCTGCCTTCCGAGACTAAGCGATGTCTCCATCTGCATTTTTTGGCACTGCATAAGGCTACTATTCTACCTTCCGAGACTAAACGTAGTCTCCATCGGCATTTATGCATTATATAAGGATACCATTATGCCTTCCGAGACTAAACGCTGTCTCTATCTGCATTTTTCTACATTTCATAAGGATACCATTCTGCCTTCCGAGACTAAACGTTGTCTCCATCCACATTGCATGGCTGAAAGATCGCCACATACTGCATTGCATGGCTGAAAGATCGCCACATGCTACATCTATATGGCTGAAAGATCCCCACATACTACATCTGCATGGATAAAAGATCGCTACATACCACATTGCATGGCTGAAAGATTGCCACATACAGCATTGCACGGCTGAAAGATCGCCTCATACTATATTTGCATGGCTGAAGGATCGCCACATACTATATTGCACGGATGAAAGATTGCCTAATACGACATCTGCATGGCTGAAAGATCTCCACATACCACATAGCATGGCTGAAATATCACCACATACTGCATTGCACGACTGAAAGATCGCCTCATACTACATCTACATGGCTGAAAGATTGCCACATACTACATCTGCATGGTTGAAAGATCGCCACATACTACATCTGCCTGGCTGAAAGATCGCCACATACTGCATTGCATGGCTGAAAGCTCGCCATATTTGCACGGTTGAAAGATCGCCACATGCTACTGCATCCTTCATGGGCTGAAATATCGCCAACTTATTCAAAGGCGTCATCATTTGGAGGCACTATCCTCATAGCCAAAAAACACCATGTCATGGCCTGAGGATCCTTTTCAATCTCTTGCATATCATTATTCAAAGGCATAATGGTTCGGAGGCACCATTTATATAGCCTGAGAGCATCATTTCATAGCCTACGAATCATTTATTACATGCTTTATGGCCCAGACGTCATGGCCTAAGGACGTCATCCTAACCGTTTAAAGGCAGCATTCATGGTTGGACGGGAACTTGCATCATGTCTAATTTTATGCACAATATACGCTTGTATTGTTTCTATTTGCAGGTAAAACCGGCATGCAACGGCCGTCCCTGCAAGAGCCCACACCAGTGCCCGCAGCCACATCAAACCTAACCATTCCAGTAAACCACTCACTCGACCTGCCCAAAATATTACATCCGCCCTTGGAAAATACCCGTCGGCATACTCTGCCGACGAATCCTAAACTACATACGGCCTGATTCTTGTAAGATCAGGGATATGTAAGCAACTCAAAAGCTAGGGTACAGCCTCCCAAACCATTTCGCTCGGTCAAAATTGGCCATCATATCTTTACCTGAAAATTCTTTCATCATTCCCAGGTAAAGAGGGGCAGCTATTGACACCCAATTTTCCCTACATATTTTTTTAATATGCAGAATACTTTCAAAACCGCATATATATATATATATATATATATATATATATATATATATATATATATATATATATATATATATATATATATATATATATATATATA
>MU695889.1:22725-100530 GCA_026770625.1 Nicotiana glauca
CCCCCCCCCACTTTTTCTCTTTCTTTTCTTTGTCTTAACAAACATCTTTTTTAACTTCTTTCCAAAAATTAGCCTTTTAATTTCTCTTCCATGTTTGTTTATTTACAAGCATTTGTGTATTAAATCCCCTATTACTGGAGCATTATCTACTTACATGTTAATTTCACCAAATTCACAATAACTGTCTAGCCGGGAACCATACTAGTAGATCTTGAGGGGTGCCTAACACCTTCCCTCTGGGATAATTACAAAGCCCTTACCCTGTCTCTAGTTATCAAAAGCGTAGTTGTAGTTGAATCTTGTAAGGTGTCCTAATGCACCATAAATCATTAGGTGGAGACTCTTCAAAATGGAAAACTCAGTTCCCAAAAGGAACAAGTTGGCCCATATCCAGAATGTCATAAACCCGATTCTCCCGCCACGAGGATGGAAAAAAGGGGGTGCGCCACTTCCTTCATCTTCGTCTTAATCCATCCCTAAACTACCATTGAAATGCCTTACCCCAATAGACATGCAACAAAGACGTGAAAAAGGTCTTTGCTATTATTGTGATGAGAAATATTCTGCCACTCACAAATGTAAAAACCTTCCTCGATTGCTACTTCTTGAAGAAGACACGATTAACCCTACTTTGGTTTCCAATTCCTTCTTATCTAATGAAGTTTTGGCTGAGGAATTACAATGCCTTGAGGCCTAGTAACATTATGCCATTTCCTATAATGCGTTGGATGGGGGGAATTCTAAAACAACACTTCAATTTTCTGGGCATGTTAATGGTTCTCTGGTGCAAGTATTACTCGATGGGGGTAGTATAAATGAGTTTATCTAACCTCGGATGGATAAGTTTTTAAACCTTCCAATTGATCGTACACCTAATTTTGCTTTGGTGGTAAGTAGTGGCCAACGCCTCAAATGTGAGGGTGTGGTTAGGGCTGTACCACTAACCATTCAGGGCTGCACTTTGCCTCATGATTTTTATGTGTTATCTTTCCATGGTGTTGATATAGTGTTGGGGGTGTCTTGGTTAGCTACACTTGGACCGGTAATCACGGATTATAGTCAGCATAAGTTTGAGTTCTCTATTAATGGGACTCGCTATAGTTAGGTTAGTGAACATCTTATTGATATTCAATCTATGCAGCTTCAGGCTATATTGGGGAAAATTATATACATAAATATATGGTGATGTGTCATGACACATGGAATAATCAATGGGTCATAAATGGTCCACGAATTGCAAACAGGCGTGGACAAAAAGAGATACGAGACAAGAGGACAAAAAGAGATACTAGACAAGAGGATAAAAAGAGATACAAGACAAGAAGATAAAAAGAGGTACGAGACAGGAGGTTAAAGAGACGTACGAGATGAGAGGCTCAGAGTCCTCATCCCTATTTAAGTTTAGCTACATGCGAGCAACGGGAAGAATAATGAACTTGGCTAAAGAAAAAGATACAAATACAATATTTTAAGAGTAATAAATGTTGGAACCGTTAAGGAATATTTACATTCAATGTAAATAATTACGTAACGTAGCATTTAATATTAATAAATGCTCATAATAACTTCATTATGGTTTATCCATAACGTGCATCTTTAAAGATTCTCAAAAGGATCTATAAAAGGGGAAATATGTAATCAGTCGAAGGATAAGTGACTATTGAAATACACTCTAATTTACCAGCTTACATACTTGAATACTTCAAAATTTCCTTCTTTATTTACTTTTTTCGATTATTAGTAACCCGATTCTTCTAATTTCTAGCTTTGACGAAAAGTCTATTTTTTTGGTTAAACAAATTGGTTCCGTTACCAGGAATCTGATAATCAACTATATCTCAACTTGATTTCCTTATTCGTATTAATCATGTCAAACAACAATGACAGCACCCAAAGAAATCCAGAAATTCAAACGATCCAACGACTTCAAGGAGACTCTCTACGAGGCTCTCCACGACGGTCTCATGAAGGAACTCCTGGTGGATCTCATACAGATGGACAGGTTCAAGTCGACAATGTTGAAAATATGAATGAGGCTTTGCAAAAACTAACTGCCTCCCAAGTCAGTAAAGCTCTTCAAGCTTTCGTCGGACAATTACTTTCTGCTCCACCCACACCAACTCCAAACAATAATACTTTGGAGAACCCCCGTTTTGGATTGGTTAATTTAGGCAGCGGTGGAACTCCTAGTGAAACACAAGAAGGAGACCCAGATAATCCAGTTAATTCTGATTTACAAAATCTCGTACTAACCTTGCAAAAACAGCTTAAGGAGCAAATGAACGCATAGAACAAATACTCGGAGTACCGCCCGTGATCAAAGGAGTAGACATAGACAAATATTCTCAACAACCATGGAAGCCAAGTGCAGCCCTCCTGATTCCAAAGAAATTTAAGATGCATGATATTCCAAAGTACGATGGTATATCAGATCCACGAGATCACGTTACTGTATTCACCACAGGTGTCAAAGGAAATGATTTGACTAAGCAAGAGATTGAATCGATCTTGGTCAATAAATTTGGTGAAACACTCACCAAAGGAGCATTAACCTCGTCTTCTCTTTTACCTGAAAATTCTATAAATTCATTTGCTGAGCTTGCAGATTTGTTTACCAAAGCGCATTCGGGAGCTCAAAAAGTTGAAAATAGAATGGAAGACATCTTCAAAATCAAGCAAGTAGATTCTGAGTTACTTCGAGAGTTCGTGGATAGATTTCAATGAGAAAGAATGACGCTATCGCGAGTACCTGACAATTGGGCAGCTATAGCCTTTGCTAGTAATCTGAATGAGAAGAGTTTAGAAGCTACGAGGTGACTCAAAGAAAGCCTTCGAGAATTCCCAGCAACAAGATGGAATTATGTCTACAATAGATACAGTACAAAGATGAGGATTGAAGAAGACATCATTTTACGGCATAAAACTGATGAGAAAACAAGTTCGAGGCGTGTAGAAAATGAAAGAAAATCTGGTAAAAATAGGTATGAGCCTTATATGGGACCTGCGGGAAAAGACTCAAGGTCAAAGCAAAGAAAGGTACGATCACAAACCTAGACACAGGGAATCAGGCTCCTCGTCAAGGTTCGGTAATGATCGAAGTACACATGGACAACAAGATGATGATGGTAGTTTAAAAGCAAGGTTTGGTGGTTACAATATTAATGTAAGCACCTCTAAATTCGTAGCTGTTTTAAGAGGCTTAGGAGACATGGTACGGTGGCCAAAAGAGATGAGATCAAACCCAAATAAACGAAACCCTGATCATTGGTGCGAATTCCACAATGATCATGGACATAAAATCGCAGATTACAGATTTTTGCAAAGCGAGGTGGATCATTTGTTAAAGCAAGGATATCTCACTGAGTTATTCAGTGAGAAAGGTAAACAAGCATATATGAAAAATAGACAGGAGCCCCCGAAACCACCTTTACCTAAAAGGACTGTCAATGTTATAAGTGGGGGAGAAGATATCAATGGTGTCTCATATACTGCAGCCAATAAAACATCTAAAACAAAAATCACCCATGGGAAATGGTTATGGCACATGCTTGAAGAGGAGAATATTACATTCAATGATGCAGATGCAGAAGGCCTCTTGACTCCACATAACGACGCACTGGTAATATCCTTACTAGTACATGATACTAACGTGAAACGTGTTTTGATTGATCCAGGCAGTTCAGCGAATATTATTTTGATACGAGTGTTGCACGAGATGCAAGCTGAGGACAAATTGGTTCAAAAAGCGCATACCTTATCAGGTTTTGATAACTCTAATGTCATAACCAAAGGAGAAGCGATTCTTACCATGTTTACAGAAAGTGTTGTCAAAGATACCAAGTTCCAGGTCGTAGATATGGAAATGGCTTACAACATTATCCTTGGAAGGCCATGGATCCATGATATGGATGTCGTACCGTCAACTTTACATCAAATAATTAAATTCCCATCACCATGGGGAATTTGTCAAATTAGAGGCGATCAACAAACATCCAAGAGTATTAAATCCGTTGCATATTCAACTGTTCAAAGTGAAGTCAAATAGAAATTACAGGATTCAGTTGATGAGGGTATAATGTCAACCTTAACTGAACAAGAAAAAACAGATGTGGATTCAAGGCCTGACACGATTCAAGAACCAGAGGAAAACGAGAACATTAAAACAACGATAGAAGAGTTAGAGGCTGTGGTTTTATTTATACACTGGCCCGAAAGGAAAGTGTATAGGAGAAAATCTTAGCCCAGAGGTAAAATGTAAGTTAATTGAATTTTTAAAGGCTAACGTGGATTGTTTTGCTTGGTCCCATTCTGACATGACAGGGATACCACCGGAGGTCATGACTCATAAATTGAACGAAGACCCATCATATCCCCCAGTCAAGCAAAAGAAACAAAAGCAAGGATATTTCAAGAATCAGATGCATACTCAGGTTATAACCAAATCAAAATGGATCCAGAAGATGAGGAAAAAATTTCTTTCATAACGGACAGGGGGACCTATTGTTATAAGGTAATGCCCTTTGGTCTTAAAAATGCTGGTGTGACGTATCAGAGTTTAGTTACTCAAATGTTTTAAGAGCATTTACATAAGACCATGGAAGTGTATATAGATGACATGTTATTTAAGACTCAGCATTCAAAGAATCATATATTGCATCTATCTGAAACATTTAGAATTTTGCGAAAATATAATATGAAATTAAACCCAGAAAAATGTGCATTTGGTGTGGCATCAGGAAAGTTTTTAGGTTTTCTTGTTTCTAACCGTGGTATTGAAGTAAACCCAGCCCAGATTAAAGTTATTAAATAAATACCTAATGTACTTACAAATAAGAAAGAAGTTCAAAGACTGACATGGAGGATCGCAGCTTTGGGAAGATTCATTTCAAAGTCATCAGAAAAGTGTTTCAGGTTTTTCTCAGCCCTTAAAAAGAAAGATCACTTTGAATGGAATGAGGAATGTCAACAAGCACTTAGGAATTTGAAGACATATTTATCAAATCCACCCCTGTTAGCAAAACCAAAGGTTGGGGAAAGGCTTTTGTTTACCTTGTTGTTTCAGAAGTTGTGGTAAGTGCTGTTTTGATTCGAGAAGAACAAGGTAAATAATCTCCTATCTGCTATGTTAATAAATCTTTGTTAGATGCAGAGACAAGATATCCACAATTAGAAAAATTAGCACTCGCTTTAATCATGGCATCTAGAAAATTGAGGCCGTATTTTCAGTGTCACCCCATTGTTGTAGTAACTGCATATCCCTTACGTAATATACTACATAAATATGAATTATCAGGAAGGTCAGCTAAATGAGCTATAGAATTAAGTGAGTATGAAATCACGTATCTACCTAGAACAGCAATAAAATCCCAAGTACTGGCGGATTTCGTGGCTGATTTTAGACAAGGAATGCAATTAGAAGCTGAAAAAGAAGTTCAGGTACTTAATGGAGCAAATCCAGGAATATGGACCTTATTCACTGATGGATCATCTAACATTAAAGATGCAGGGTTGGGAATTGTTTTAGTACCACCTACGGGTGAAACTATTAGGCAGGTTATTAAATGTCACTCTGTAACTAATAATGAAGTAGAGTATGAAGCTGTGATTGCAGGTCTAGAATTGGCACAAGAACTTAGGATAAGTCAGGTGGTGATCAAAAGTGATTCTCAGCTTGTGGTTAATCAAATATTGGGGACTTACACAGCTAGGGAAGCAAGGATGCAACAATACTTGGAAAAGGTAAGGGAACTGATAAAGTTGTTCCAGACTTGGAAGGTCATCCAGATACCAAGGGATGATAATGTTGAAGCTGACGCCTTAGCAAATCTTGCATTCGCAGCTGATATAACAAACGACGCTAACGCCTCGATTATACATTTATTTCACTCAGTTCTCATACCTGATAAGAACGAGGTAAATTTTAATAATCTAACTTGGGATTGGAGAAATTAAATCGTTGCTTTTTTACAGTATGGTACTGTGCCTAATGACAAGAAAAAATCATATACTCTTCGGAAAAAGGTCGCTCGTTACTGTTTAAAGCTAGGTAACATTTATCAAAAAATGTTTGGTGGCCCTTTAGCAAGATGTCTCGGACCTTCTCAAACAGAGTATGTAATGAGGGAAATACATGAAGGGCATTTTGGAAACCACGTAGGAGGAAGATCACTTGTAAGAACTTTGATCAGGGCAGGATATTACTGGCCCAAGATGGAAGAGGAAGCAGAAAGTTTCGTGGCTAAATGTGATAAATGCCAGAGATACGATAATAATATATACCGACCTACGAAATTATTGAATCCGGATATTGCACCATGGCCATTTATGAAATGGGGGATGGACATAGTGGGGCCATTGCCTCAAGCTAAAGGACAGGTAAAATTTCTACTCGTACTTACTGATTATTTTACTAAATGGGTAGAGGCAGGACCATTTAAATAGGTACGAGAAAAAGAAGTCAAGGACTTCATTTGGCGTAATATCATTTGCCGGTTCGGTGTACCAAAAAAAATTGTATGTGACAATGGTCCTCAATTTATCGGAGCTCAAGTCACAGAGTTTCTCGAAAGTTGGCAAATAAAAAGGATTACATCTACATCTTATCATCTAGTGGGTAATGGACAAGCAGAATCAACAAACAAAGTCATCATTAATAATTTAAAAAAGCGATTAGAGGAATTAAAGGGTAATTGGCCTGAACTGCTACCCGGAGTTTTGTGGGCATATCACACAACAACAAAAACGAACACAGGAGAAATGCCTTTTTCTTTAGTTTATGGAGCCAAAGCACTAATCCCAGTAGAAATAGGAGAACAAGTACAAGATTCTTAAAAGCGACACAAGAGTCCAATAACGAAGAGATGCAGGTCAATTTAGATCTATTAGAAGGCAGGAGAGAAGCGTTAATAAGAATAAATGCACAAAAATAAGTGATCGAGCGTTATTACAATAGGAAAGCACGCCTGAGATATTTCAAAATTGGGGACTTCGTGCTTAAAAAGGTTTTTCAGTGTACAAAGGCAACCAATGTGGGCAATCTAAGTCCTACCTGGGAAGGACCCTACAGAGTTCGTGATATTGCAGGAAAAAGGAGCATATGAGTTGGAAACAATGGATGGGAAGGTACTTCCTTCACACTTGAATGCTTTTCATTTGAAGAGATATTACTTTTAAGAGAAAACTCATGATCAGGTATCGAAATATTGAATTTTATGTTTTGAGTTGTTAAAATTTTACTAACGATTTTAGATGATAGGCAAAACGCTCACCCGTACTAAATGATGAGTCACGACCTATAAGACAAAATGGAATAAACTAAAATTCCTGGCCCAGGGTTACAATAATTCTGATAGAAATATAAATGGGCTGAGCAGTCTTCATCTATAATTGCACCCCCGAGTCCCATATGAATTTCCTTTTTAGGAAAAGGACCAGGAGAAAGAGACTATCAAGTGCTCGAGGCTTCATACTTCAACACTCAAACACTTGGGGGACTACATGCAGTAACGTGTATATAAAGGGCAACGAAGATTGAGCAAAAATCAAGCCTAAGAAGAGTCAAATATGAGTGGAAGTAAAGAAGTCATAGCATACATTATAGTATTCTTTCCCATGAGAACAATGGAGTCACCTCTCAAAACCCTAGTTAAGAGTAAAGACTACGCATTAAAATGGGTTATAAAGAAAAACCCCGTATCTATTGTTTCTCTTTTTGTAAAAATCTATTACAAGAAAAATAGTTACGAAAAAGTTATAGATGTAATTCAAATACATGTAGAGGATTACTCAAAACTTGTCAAAGTTCATAAATAACAACTTGTCTAAGTTGTTACAAATAAAACATGTGAGTTCCTATATCTTTTACCGTATAATAAATACCATTATGAAGAGGAGAGGTATTCTTCATCAAGTGTTAAAATATAAAAGGGCCCTCTTTTATAAAACTCATGTCATTTAGTCATGAGGATAATGTAAGCATTTTCAGAGAATAAAAATGCAGTCTATTCTTTAAGTCCTTAAAAATAAAAGGCACGAATAGAACGGATAAAGACTTAAAGAAAAAACTTCTTAGTATTTTAAAGATAAAGACTAAGTATGAAACTTAGTCATCAAATTTTTCATACAAAAAGTGCCCCGTAAACAAAGCTTGGGGACTTGAACTTCTTTAACTAATAATTGGGAGTCTAACTAAGAAAAAATTTATCATAAGAAATCAAAAACTTTGAACATAGATTTCCAAATCGGCACCTGCAAAAAGGGAATTTCAAACACATTACAAAAACCTTTTAAGAAGAAGGAACTGAAGAAAGATCATCAGTGGGCTCAACTGGGACTGCATCATAAGTAGCTGAAGATTGGTCTTCAATCACCGTATTGATAGCATTCACGGAAAATATCTCGGCTTGACTAACAGTAATAGGTATAGATGAACTTAAGGAAAGTGTAACACTTGTGGCAATCTCAACAGACACAGGGACTTCAGATGCGGCAGATACAAGAACTTTAGCTGCGGGAGTCTCAACCAAAGAAGTTTCAACTGAAGAAGTCTCAACCAAAGGAATTTCAGTCATGAGAGGACCAGCTTCGGGAGATGAAAAATCTTGTGGCTGTTGTGCTCGTTTAATGGCCTCATTCACCTTGGCTAATTCAGATTCAAGGTTGAAATTTTCTTGGCTCATTTCTACCAAAGTGTCACAATGAGACTTTAGAAAAGTCCAACTTACTTCAACATTGGTTGACTCCTCGAGAAGTTTATAATCCTTCTCCCAGGAAACAACTTCATTCTTAAGTTCCTCATTCTTAACTAAAATGGAATCATAAGATGATTGAAGTGTGGTTTGGGAATTTTCCAGAGAATGGATCTTGTCTGCAGAAGATCGTAATTCTTCTTGTACCCGAGAAAGTTCTTGTGCTACCTCTCCTGCATGCATCTGTTTCTGAGTCAGCAAAGCCTTTAAAGCCCTATTCTCTTCAGTGGCCTTGGACAACTTTTCCGAAAAGGAAGATTCTAGGCGCTTTTTTCCTTCTTAGACTGGACTGAAGTAGCCTTAGTCGTCGCCAGTTCAGAGGTTAGAATTTGAACTTGCTTCTCCAATGTACTTTTTCTTTTTTCCAAATTTTCCCTACCAATCGGTAAACTTTCGAACTGGCCCTTCTAATTATTGGCCTCCAATTGAGAGTCACGAGCAGCTTCTTCTGAGTCATCAGCAGCCTTCTCTAAATCATGAGCCAGTTTCTCTAAAAGGGGGACTCGAGTCATAAGTTCGGTACCAATGAGATTGGCCTACTCAAATAAAAAAAAAGGATAAGGTTAAGGCTCTTGAAGTAAAGAACCTTAATAAAATAATAAACTAGAAAATACCTTCAAACTTGCATGCACAATATCATTCAAGAGGGTCATATTACTATGACTCTCAAGTTTAGCCATTTCAATAGGGCCAATCAGAGGCTCGAGCCACACATCAGCTTGCCCAGACTTCTTCAAAAGACTGCTGTTGGCAGGAACATCAATGGTTATGCTTCTCATAGCAGAACCCCTACTTGAGGAACCCACTTCCGTATGATGAACAATGGGGGATAGACTATTAAAGGAGGAGCGGAGGAGGAAGGTATGGAAGTAATGGATGATGAAGGCAAGGAAACGATCACAGGAATGGTAGAAGTAAAAAAAGATAGAGGAAGTTCATTTAGAACTGGACCTAAAGGACCGCTACTGAAACCACTAATAAAAAGCTGGTTTATGGATTCATGAGTGTCCTGAGGAGGGGAGACATCGTCATCAGGAATGATCACCTAGGTAATAACAGGGTCAGAAAGAGGTAGGTTAGGGGAGACATCAGCCTCGTCTTCAGAGACGATACGTCTCCTAGCTCGTGGTGTTGATATCAGGGAGCCCTCGCCCTCTTCTTTAGAATTATCTTCTACGAGAGATTTTCTTTTTCAGGCCTCGGAGCTATATCTTGATCTTTAGATCCCAAGAATATGTCTTGATCACGAGATGCCAAGATAGCCTCTGGAGTAACTCCTCGAATGGCAAAACCTGAAAAAAAAAGATGGTTAAAAGCTAGAGCAACACGAATATAGATAAGGTAAAAAAAATCCTTACCATGAGTTTTTACTTTCCAACCACAACAGGGAGAACGATTTATCCACGATCTACCCTCCATCGGGGCAATCTTCAATAACTTATCTACCCAACCACGGAAGTTGGGCACAAGTTCCACAACGCCCATAGTTGCTGAAAAGAAAGAGAGACGAGATTAAGGAAAACAATAAAACCTGAAAATAAAAAAAAAAGGGCACAAGAAAAAATTTAATACTCACGTGCAAAATTCCACTTCTCCGGGAAACGTACGTTCTTTTCACCCACTAAACCAATAGTGGGATCAGCAACGTATCGGCCATACCACCCATGATCTTTATCATCCTCAGGGCTAACTAAAACCCTCTTACTTCTAGCTGCTAAACCAAATACACCGTTTCGAAAAAGCCTTGGTGAGTAAAGGTGAATCAGATGGGGAAAGGTAAATTCAACATTCGCCTTATTGGCAAGATACCTTAGGCAAGCAATAGCTCTCCATACAATCGGACAAATTTGGCCCAAACACATATTGAAAAAATGACAAAAATCCAGAATAACCGGGTTAATGGCCGGTTTAAACCCTAGAGTAAAGGGATATGTGTAGACAAAGGAATATCCTATTAAGTAGGATGTAATTCTCTAGTTAGGGTTAGGAACGATAATTGGTATATCTTCACTCCAATGACAATCTTTACGAACTATGGGGGCTAAAACTTCTGTGATTTGAGTAGGATAAGGGTCAGCACGATCTAGAGATTCGATTTGAGTTTTAAGGGATTCTTGGTCGTGGTGAAAAGAAATTTCAGATGGAACTATTTCTTCAACTAAAGGCTCACGAAACGGCTCGGAAGATTCTTTGTTACGAGAAGAACTCCTTTGAGAGTGTGAACCTGAAACGGCTCGGAAGATTCTTTGTTACGAGAAGAACTCCTTTGAGAGTGTGAACCTCTAATTCTAGAAGAGAGACCAGAACTAGAAGGAGGAGTTGATAAACTACCACGAATAGAGCTTAGGTTACGGAGTCTACCTCCTCTTCTATGCCTTACCGAAGCATTAGGGAAGTTATCCAGAATGGGAGTTTTTCTGGGGTTAGAACTCGATGAAGCCATGGAAGCAGAGGTCGAAGTAAAACAAGAAATAATAAAGAAAGTTCGAAGGATAAAAGTGTTGAATACGCTTTATGTGGAACAAGACAAGGAGAGAGGTTATATTTATACTAATAGATAATTGAAAAAGGAAAAAAATATGATGATGAAGAAACCATAACGATGATAACTGATACTTCGTGAAAAGTGAAGCCTAAAAGAAAGCTTTTAAAAGTGCTACAAAAATAGTGTAACCAATAAGAAGGTGACACGTGTCTAGTACATTAAAAGGAAGTGGCAGTTAAAGCATCAACTTTGTCAGAGCATTAATGGTAACAAAAATTCTCCTTTAATGAATTCCACTTCCCAAATATTCAAACTGATAAATAAATGAAAAGTGGGGGGACTATCTGAATTGGGAAAAATTATATACATAAATATATAGTGACATGTCATGACACGTGGAATAGTCAATGAGTCATAAATGGTCCACGAATTGCAAGCAGGCGTGGACAAAAAGAGATATGAGACAAGAGGACAAAAAGAGATACGAGACAAGAGGATAAAAAGAGATACGATACAAGAAGATAAAAAGAGGTACGAGACATGATGTTAAATAGACGTACGAGATGAGAGGCTCAGAAGCCTCATCCCTATTTAAGTTTAGCTACATGCGAGCAACGGGAAGAATAATGAACTTGGCTAAAGAAAAAGATATAAATACAGCATTTTAAGAGTAATAAATGCTGGAACCGTTAAGGAATATCTACATTCAATGTAAATAATTATGTAACATAGCATTTAATATTAATAAATGCTCATAATAACCTCATTATGGTTTAGTCATAACGTACATCTTTAAAGATTCTCAAAAGGATCTATAAAAGGGGAAATATGTAATCAGTCGAAGGACAAGTGACTATTAAAATACACTCTGATTTACCAGCTTACATACTTGAATACTTCAAAATTTCCTTCTTCATTTACTTTTTTCGATTATCAGTAACCCGATTTTTTTAATTTCTAGCTTTGACTAAAAAGTCTATTTTTTTTGTTAAACACAAACCCTAAGACGCTTGACCTCTGTTGATGGTGTTTCTTCCTTTTTTCGATTGGAATTGGTTTCAGATACAGAGCATTCATCAGAACCTCCTCCTATAGAATTGGCATCCATTTTGCACGAATATCAGGATATCTTTTGCAAACCTCATGGTCTTCCTCCCTCCCAATCCCAAGATCATGCCATACATCTACAACCTTATACTGGTCTTGTCAATGTTAAACCATATAGATATCCTTATTTTCAAAAACAAGTGATGGAATAATTGATGGCAGACATGTTGCAAGAGGGCATACGCCCTAGCTCTAGTCCATTTTCCTCACCGGTGCTCTTTGTCCGCAAGAAAGATGGAACATGGCATTTTTGTGTTGATTATAGAGCATTGAACGCTATCACTGTTCGGGATAGTTTTCCCATACCAACAATAGATGAATTACATGGTGCTAAATTTTTTTCCAAGCTCGATCTTCTCTATAGCTATCAACAAATTCACATCCGCCCTGAAGATATTTCAAAAATGGCATTCTGAACTCACGAGGGACACTATGAGTTTCTTTTCATACCTTTTAGGCTATCCAATGTGCCCTCCACCTTTCAAGCAACAATGAATTCAGTTTTCAGGCCTTATCTCCGCAAATTTTTACTCGTCTTTTTTATGATATTATCGTATATAGTGAGTCTTGGAGTTTACACATGGCACATCTTACAACTGTTCTTCAGTTGCTTTGCCAACATCAATTCGTTGCCAAACAGTCCAAATGTCTTTTCGGCCAGCAGCAGATTGATTATTTGGGCCATGTCATTTCTGCTAAAGGATTTGCTGTAGTCCCTTCTAAGATTGTGGCAATTCAACAACGGCCAGTTCCTCGTAATCTCAGGGACGTGCAAAGTTTTTTGGGGCTGGTAGGATATTACCGGTGCTTCATACGACAATATACTACTATTGCTGGTCCACTTACTAATTTGCTCCGTAAGGATGTGTTTGTCTGGACTGACCGTTCTCAAGAAGCCTTCACCGCATTGAAGAACGCTTTAGGCTCTACCCCTGTTCTATCTCTTCTAGATTTTTCTAAAAAATTTCACCTAGAAACTGGTGATTCGGGGTTAGGTATTGGAGCAGTCCTTTCTTAGCAAGGTCATCCAATATCTTACTTTAGTCAAAAACTCAGTTCAAGAATGCAACAAGCATCTACTTATCATAGGGAGATGTTAGTCATCACTCAAGCCGTGAGTAACTGGCGCCCGTACATTTTAGGTCATCATTTTATCATTTATACAGAACATCAAGCCTCAAAGAATCTCACTGATTAGGAAAATTCAAATGCTTGAACAACAGAAATGGTTGAGTAAACTATTGGGCTATGACTTCACAATTTTATACAAGTTTGGCCGCGCTAATTTGGCAGCTGATGCTTTATCTAGAGCACCTGCAGCTTCATTTCAAGCTATTTCTGGTCGTCAATTTGATTGGATAGAGCAATAACGGCACGCTAATATTGATCATCCAGAATTGGTGGAGTTGCACAACAACTTTCAGTCTGATACAACGAAGTTTTCAGATTTCTGTTTTCGAGATGGACTTTTATTATATAACGGTCATTTGGTTCTTCCTTCAGATTACCCTATGCACTTAATACTTCTTAAGGAATTTCATTCTTCCCCAATAGGTGGTCATGCGGGGGTTTCTCGCACTTTTCAGTGTGTTGCATCAAATTTCTATTGGAAGGGTATACGCCACGATGTTCACACTTATGTAGCTTCTTGTCAAACTTGTCAGCAGATGAAGGATATTCTTAAGCAACCAGCTGGACTCCTCCAGCCTTTATCAATTCCTGCTTTGGTTTTTGAAGAAGTAATGATGGATTTTATCACTTGCCTCCCCAGTTCTAAAGGTAAGGCCACTATACTGACTGTGGTGGATCGTCTTTCCAAGTACGGGCATTTTATTGCTCTTTCTTCATCTTTCACCGCACATTCTGTGGCAAGCATTTTTGTTTCGGAAATCATTCATCTCCATGGGCATCCTAAGATAATTGTCACTGATCGAGACCCTCTCTTCATGAATAATTTCTATAAAATCCATCGTTTGCAGGGAACTACTCTATCAATGAGTTCTGCCTACCATCCTCAAACAGATGGTTAGTCTGAGGCTTTAAATAAATGTGTGGAACAATACTTGCGTTGCTTTGTCGCTGACAGCCCCCATGAATGGGCATCTATGCTTCCTTGGGCTTAATATTGGTACAACACCGCTTACCAAACAGCTGCAGACATGACTTCTTTTCAAGCATTATATGGCAGGGAACCTCCAACAATGGCACGCTATGTCTTGGGCAGCAGGTCGAATGATTTAGTTGAACGTTATATGCTGCAACGAGATGAAGTTATATATTTATTAAAACATAATCTATCAAAAGCTCATCAACGTATGAATGAGTATGCTGATAAGAAACGGAGGCAGCTGGAATTCTCCATTGGCGACTGGGTTTATGTGAAGTTGAAACCTTATCGGCAACATTCCTTGAAATTGCAGCGTCATCATAAGTTGGGCAGACGCTATTTCGGTCCTTTTAAAGTGCTTAAGCGTATTGGGGAGGTTGCATATAAGCTTGAATTACCGGATGAAGCTCGCATACATCCTGTTTTTCATGTCTCGATGTTGAAACATTGCATTGGTACTCCATACTCAAGTTACTCCTCTCCAACTGCAGGGTGTTGAAACTGTGACTCCTTCAAACCTTGCGGACAAGGTTCCTTTTGGGGAGGAGGGTAATGTCATATCTGATATTGGGCCAGAATCTAGAGAGAAAACTGATGGGCTTAATTGCACTTTGAGGAGAAGCAAAAGAACAAAAAGGCCTAGTCAAAAATTGGTAGATTACCAATGGAATCCGATCTAATTATTTAGAAGAAGGAAAAGCAGTTACAGGAGAAAATAGTTACTTAGTACATAGCGGTTTATGTATTTGGGTAGTTGGTTGTCAGAAACTTCTTTCCCTCTCTGTATTTTCCTTGTTTCTCTTCCTCCGTTCTATTTCTATCCTTCCCTCTCTGTTGAATCTTCTTCTTATGTTTACTCTATTACTAAGTTGTAATGTCTAAGTAGTTTACTGTAAGAAACATCTACTACTGTCTCTAGTAGTTTGTGTTAAGATAAATATTAGTTTAACAACTCGTCTTGGTAATGTTTAATTTGGTAAGGGCATCTGCAAGCTGAGTAGCGGTGGAAATGTGGCTAACTTTGATCTGGTTCTTCTCTACTTGATCACAAACAAAATGGAATCAATGGCGGCATACTTCATCCGACTATGGAACACTGAATTCCTGCTAAGGAAAGTAGCGATTATGTTGTCACTGAGAATGGTAGGTTTGCATTGGAGACGAAGTTTCAGCTCGTTAAGGAAGTTAGTGACCCAGTAAAGTTCTGCAACTGCTACTGCTATAGCTCGATACTCTGCCTCAGTCAATGATCGAGAAATTGTCCTTTGTTCCTTTGAACACCAGCTGATAGGAATTGGACTAAGTTATACAATGTAGGCTGAAGTTGAGTGTCTTCTATCAAGGGTTCCACCTCAATCCGCATCAAAATATGCTACCATCATGTGTGAGGTAGATGGTTGATAGTGCAATCCATGTGTAAGAGTTTTCTTAAGGCAGCAAAGCAAGCATTTAGTTGCTTGCAAATGCTTGACTGGCTGGCTAAGTTGGAACTGAGCAAGTTTGTTCACTGAGAAACATATACCTGGACGCGTAAAAGTGAGATACAGAAGAGAGACAATGACTTGCTTATAAAATTTTGCATCTACTGTTGCTGCTCCATCTGAGAAAGTGAGATGTTCAGTGGTTGACATGGGTGTATATATTCCATTTGCATTTAACATGTTAACCCTATCAAAAAGCTCTACAGTGAAGGAACTTTGTGAGAGTAATAGTCTGTCACCACTTGGTATTGCTTCAATACCCAAGAAGAACTGTAGGGGAACCAAATCCTTAATGGAAACACGATCACCTAGAATGGTAATGATCTGTTGAATTCGAGATGGTGAGGATCCTCCGACACCAATGTCATCTACATAGACCATAACAACCAAAAGTAGACTACCCTCTGAGAGAATGAAAAGAGAGTTATCAGAATGCGCTTTTTGAAAGCCACGAGACTGAAGAAATTTTTTATGTTCTATGTACCATGCCCTTAGCGCTTGATGAACGTCGTAGATGGACTTGTGTAATTTGAAAACATAATCGGGATGTGCTAGACTGACGAACCCAGGAGGTTGTTGCATGTATAGAGCTTCATGTAATGTTCCTCAAAGAAACACCTCGTTGACATCCAATAATAAGACGGATGGTGATGTGCTTAATAACTGGACTAAGTATAGAGTGAAAATTAACACCAGATCTTTGATTAAATCCCTTTGCAACTAGTCGAGCTTTATATCAATCAATGGACCCAACTGCTTTGTGCTTAACTCGAAAAATCTAGTTACAACCAACAACATGTTAAGTACTATCTGGCGGAACAAGAAATCATGTTTTATTTTTGAGTAAGGCATCATATTCAGTTTGCATGGCAGTGCACCCAAGGGTAACATAAGCAAGCAAACACCCTTAATTTGGAAAGATTGAGTGATAAGGTGAAAATAAGTTGAAGGAGGGATTTGAGATGCAATGCAGGGGTAGGTAGACGATTTATTAGAAAAATAATTGTTTGATATGCTAAAGACCAAAATTTTAGTGGCACAGAGGCCTGGTGAAGAATGGTCAATGCAGTGTCAATGGTGTGGCAGTGCTTTCTTTCAGCTGAGTCAACCACTCGAGGCGTGTATGGAAGACTTGAAAGATATAGGATACCATTTTGAATTAGAATATATTTTAATGATATGTATTCACAACCGCCATCTGCATAAAGTGTCTCAATTGAGTGATTAAATTGATTTTTGATTATATGAAACAAGTTGATGAACATGTTCTTGACATCTGACTTACTTTTAATAGGAAATAGCACGATTAAATGGTAAATATGATAAATACATCTAATATGGAAACAATTACTAAATGCAGAATTTAGTGTAGTTGTAATTAAGCCTATAACATTATTGTTACTAGAAGTATTATCCATAGAAATTGACATTATTTTATCTCTAATGCAAAAATATCTACAAATGTCTGCAACTGTGTTAGCAATAAACTTACCTGTGTGACGTGAATTAATTATTCTATAAGCAATAATGCATTTTTGCATTTTCCACTCTTCAGCAATCCAATGAGTAGTTACAGTAAGATAATCACAGTCATTACCACTTTTACCAATATCAGTGGTAATAGCAATCCGACAATCTATATGAGTAAATAAATACCGCAAATATTGTTCATAATCATGTTTATATTTATAAATATCGCTCTTTACGGTTGCACGAGGCCATCCTTTATAAGTAGGATTTAAAACTTTTCTAATATAATGCACAAAGTGAGGGTTACAAGGAAAACTATAGAGTAAGCACATAACAGTAACTATTTTTGCTAATTCTTCACGATCTTTATTTGGATCGTAATATAAAATGTCACCGGTCACAATGTTAATTCCCGGTTGAACTAGATTTGAACCTGTACTAGGGTTAACCATAGTATCTATACTTGTCCCTTCTTGCGCAGCTTTCATTTGTAAATATCTAGCTTTATCTCTAGGGTATTACAATATGTGTCTAGTCAAATTACCCGTACCACTACGTTCTCCAATAAATTTATGCGCCAACAAACCCCTCACAAGTTTTACACTTAGCCTTATTTTATTCTCTTAGTTGAGTAAAAAAAGTGTCAAACAAGTGATGTTTCGGGACGCTTAGTAGGTTGTCTATTAAAAATAGGGGTTACTACAGGTAGGTCAGGCGGGGCATCAGTTGGATTATTAATAAGACTAGTAGGTGTATCATCTAAATCCGGTTGCGTTTCATCTACATCATCATTTTCAAAGATAGTTTGATTAGGATAAAGAGCATTCATAACTTCTTCATTTAATTGTTGACCTGGTGCAACATCATGGCAAAATTCACTATTGAAAAATTGAAAACAAGGGTTATCACTATCAAGAATAATAGGTGGAGAAGGATAGATAACAGGTCTGAGTCGAGGAGCTGGGGGAGGGGTAGTAGCTTGGCGACTAGATTCACCAATTTTAGATTTTTCCTTACCACCAAACATTTTTTTCAAAGAAAAGGCCATATTAATTATAATTATACAAACTAAAACAAACAAAACTATATTATTAAAACTTAAGAGTTGGAACGAGTTTACCGAATTGACGAACAACTTCTTGAAAATTGAATATCGTTGAAGACTTGAAGACTTGAATACTTCAATTTACCAACTCCACAATTTTTCACGAAATTGCAATAATAAAGTAAGCAATTATAGAAGAAAATTAGATAGAGATTGAGAGAGATTGATGAATTTGTGAGTAAAAATGAAAGAATGAGGACGTATTTATAGTTGAGAATTGGAAAAAAGTGTAATTATATAAAGTTTGAGGTTAAAACAAAGTTTGGGGGTCAAATGGCTATTTTTAAAGTCTCAAACGGTTGGAAATTGAAGGCCAACGGCTAGATTTTAAAAATCTGACCGTTGGTCATTTAAAAAAAATTAAAAATAGACGTTAGGGCCCGTTGGGCCCGATTGAACAGGCCCAGGCCCGCCTGCCGATCCTGGGCTTAATGGTCCCGGGCTCATGGGCTATTTGGGTTGGACCGGCCCGCTACGGGCTTAATGCACCATTAGAGACCGGCCCGTTTGGCCCAGCCCGGGACCACAATACAGCCTTAATGTGTACTTGGTGAAATGATCCACAAATATGATATAGAACATGAAGCCATCAAAAGATTGAATAGGAGAGGAAAGGCCTAGAACTTCTAATTGAGTTATCACTACAAAGACACGAGTTACAGAAGGTAAAAGTGTCGTAATTATTCACTCGTAGCTGAAATATATATACGCGAGATCTGGTGATGTGAGGTTGCAGGTGTCTAAGTCGAGCATGCTGAAGATGCAATGTGGAAGTGATTGAGGTGAAGAAATAAAACTTGGAATGGTGGTTAATTGCGGTTGGCATTGAGACTCGCCCTTTGAAAATTCATACAAATTAGGGGTGGGCATAAAATCCAAAAAATTAAATTTCGAACCCGACCGAATTAATTCAGTATTTTAATATCGATTTATTCGGTATTTCAGTATAATTCGATTTCAATTTTTCGATTATTCGGTATTTCGGTGCGGTCCTCGGTATTGAGGTTTTGATATTTCGGTATACCAAAATACTAAATTATTTAAGTTTTCATGTGCTTTTTAGAACTACACTACCCAACACCCACAGCCTAAAGTTTTAACTTTGTCTTTCTAGCCCAAAATTTTAACTTTGTTACCCCTTACCCAATAAGACTAAGCACAAGTCCCTTACTCTCTTAAATATCTTTCCCTTGTTTCTAACGATAGAAATTAGGGATTAGGATTAGGTTTCTCTCCACAAACAACATGCGACTGCTCAGTGTCGAGTGTGACTGTGCGAGTGAGATAAGGACGACGACTTCGCGACTTCGACGCCAATGACTCTCTCCTCCGTGACTCTCGACTCGGTTTCTCGTAACTCACCTCTTTGAAGCAAATAGAGTTAACCGCACGAACAGTTTACATAAATTAATTTGAGGTTTGTATCTTTTTTCTTTGACTTTCTCGTTATTCTTTTGTTCTTCTTAGATCCGTATTTATTATCTAGTCCCTATGGGTATGTGCTCTGGGTATTGGAATTAATTTTAGCACTCGTATCTGCTTTATGGATTTATAATTGGTTTTGGATTATTTTTTTTAATTTGATCCCCACGAACCCATATATAGTATATACTTCTTCTAATTGCTTTAATATAACCTCAGTTTAGGATAATTTTTGTCTTGGTTTGCATGTTCATCTTTGTTGCTAAGAAATTCTTGATAGAAATTAGTATATCTTTGCATTAATATAATTAAAAGTGTAATATTTGCTGCTAAGAAAGTAACTAATATGATTTATATTTATTTCTATTTAAACTCAACCCTAGTCTTAATTTGTGTTTGTATCTGTTTTAAATTTGTATAAATGGCGGATGAAAGTAGAGTAAATGATATTGGTTCAACTGAAAGCTTGTCTATTACTGAAGATAGAATGCCAACACAGTTGGTACTCAAAATTCTAAGAAAAGAAAATCCAAAGAACCTAGATCCATTGTTTGAAATTATTTTGATAAAATTGAGGTAAATGGGGTCGGTAAAGCGAGGTGTAGATATTGTAAGCAAGCCTTTGCTCTCAATTCATCTAGGAATGGAACAACATGATTGATAAATTATTTGACTAGATGCAAAGAATACCCACATAACTTTGATAATACTTAACATGGATATACTTTCAATCTTGCCAAAAGCATGGAGGATCACTTTGGAAATTTGATCAAGAAATGGTTAGGAGGGATTTAATTGAGATGATAGTTATTGATGAACTACCATAGCTTTGTAAAAAAGGAAATGTCACGACCCAACTTCCCTTCTATTTGGGTATCGTGCGGACACCTAGTCTTAGGAACTAGGTAAGCCTAACATTTATTGAAACAACAACATTGTTTAGATTACCTCTAACAAATTGAAATAGAAATCTCTTTAAAATCTAAAATTCCCAAAACCGAAGGTGCAAGTCATAAGCTCTACAAAGTTTGATACAACTTCTAAATACAACTGTATGGAAAGAAGTACAACAATGTGAATATAAATAGGAAGATGACTTTGAAGCCTGCAAATATAGCAGCAAGGTTGCCTTGAGTCTCCTCGGCAAGAGTCCGCACAGCTACTAATGATCAATACCCGGATCTGTACAAAAAAATATACAGAAGTGTAGTATGAGTACACCACAGCGGTACCTGATCTCGGCCAAATCCACACGCAATTCAGTAGCAAGGCGGTCTATGCAATAATAACCCAACAAAGGTTGGGATCTAATTCACAGGGAGTTAGAATATGAGATTGGGTGTATATCTAAGTTGATTACAAGTTTTGGCTTCAATGGTACTTCCACAATGTTGATTGGTGTATTACTTCTACTTTACTGTCTTGATTGCAAAGATAAAACTAAAGGACAATATTTTTTGTTTTGAGATATTTTCAATTGATAAAGGAATATAGGGTCGTGACTACTACCTAGGTGGCTACCTAACGGGTCATAAACTATAGAGCAAGTTTGATTTATCGGGATCGTGGTATAGCAATCACACGCAATTGCTCACTCTAAACCTCTCGGTAGTTTGAGTGATTTTGCCCGATTTGGATTTCTCAAGCCCAAATGGGTATTTGCACAAATCAAGTGATATATGCTCAAGTCGGGTCTTACTATCTCTAGATTCGACCTTTTAATTGGGGCTATCAATTTCTTGAGCTCACCCCAATTCTTTGTTAAATTTTCCTAAACCTAGTCTCTCTTTCTTATGCAAAGGCTAGGTTAATTAGATATGAATCAATGTCTGCAACCATTAATTCTAGAAATTAAGCATAAACAAGGATAAAAATCACCAACCCAATCACAACAAGCCCTAAAATTAAAAACTCATTAAGTACCCACACTAGGGTTGTGTCACAACCCTAGCTAAAGATTTAGCTACTCATAAAAAATAAAGAAATACAAGAAGATTAAGATAGAATGCATAATTATAAATTAAACATGGTAAATCTAGTGTTAAGAAGTCAATCTATTACAAAATTACTTAAAGAAGTAAAGAAAAACATTCAGGTACACGTCTGCAAAACTAAACTTAACCTAAAAATGATAAAAAACTATATTTATACTAAGCTGGAAGTATCTGACAAAAATGCCCCTACGGAGGTTATGCGGTCGCATAAAAATGATGCGGACCGCAAAATGGCCTTCTGCGGCCACACAATTCTAGTGCGGTCTGCACACTTGGGAACTTGGGGGCTGGAACTTGAGGTCTTCTGTAGTCCGCATAAAACTGGTTGCGACCGCACTTAGGATTCTGCAGTCGCACAAAAGTGATGCGGTCCTCACTCTTCAGCTTTTGGACTTTGATCAACTCTCTGATTCTTTACTCTTGTGGACCGCATAATTATGATTTTGGCCGCACTTGATCTCCTGCGACCACACATTTTTTGTTCGGTCCACACTATCTGAGTTGTCTAAAATTCCTTCCCTGAATCTCATTTTGTGGCCGCACTGCTAACTTCTTGGCTCGGTTTTGGCTCTTGTTCACTTTTTATTCCTTTATAAGTTGATTTTGACTTCTTTGGCTTGTTTCCCCAGTATTCCTGCAAGTAAGCACATTTCGCTAGTTTCCAGGAATACCTTTAAGCATTTTTGAGCTAAAACGCAAGTAAAAGAGAGCAATTAAGCGGTCAAAATCCCTACTTATCAACTCCCCCAAACTTAAGCTTTTGCTTGTCCTCAAGCAAATAAGGTAATTCCCACCTCCACTAGAAAAAGAGATATTTCAGCTAACCTAGGGTAAATCAATTACACATCAATAGGGACCAACAATTATCCACAACAAATATGAATTATCAACAACCTATGATATGAGTTTTTGAGTACCATAGTTCTAGTTTGACTCTAGAGCTTCAATAGTTGACTCTAATCATCAAGGAAGCTCGCTCTTTTACGTAGGTCATTCTGGATCCCAAACTCCTCCTCCTCTACTTTCCATTAGCAAATATCACTTTAGAATGAAACACTCGAAGCAAAGGTTGTAAAAAGTTCGCTCATCTCTCTCAAAAGAACGTCACAAGTTCGGCTTTAAGTACCATAAGCTTGCCCCTCATGTAAATCATCACTAATGTAAGCTCACTTAACTTGAAATCATGTAGGTCTTTTGTGGGATGTAATGAAGGCTTTTGGATCAAGGTAGGACTTGTGGGAATAGAATGGCTTCATCTTTCCTTAAGCAATCCATTTTCTCTTTTCAGCTCATACTTTCTCGAGTCTTTGATCATTTTCTTCTTCCTCGGGGGAACTAGAGAGACGTAACGTCACTCTTTCTTAAGCATAACATTAATTTTTCTTCTTTTCTATTTAATTCAGCTTTTCCTCCTTATTTTCTTTTGGATTCCTTTCAACTCTTCACTTTATTCACTTTCTTTTAGCTCTTTCTTTCTTTTCTTTGCCTTCCCTTTTCTTTCTCTTCTTTGTACCTTTCATCACTTTCAAACTCCTCGTCTCTCTCCCAAACTTATGTTTTTGCCAATTGTTTCTCAAGAATGCTAAGGAAAGATCAGGTGCCAAGAGAGGGTCACTGTAAAACGGATTAAGTCTTGTAATGTGGTTATTGAAAGAAAGAGGGCTTCAGCTCAAAGGGATTGACTAGGGATATCAAATTGGTAGGCCATGGAAGATTTAAAATTTCAAATCGGATCAAAGAGAGCCTACGGTCATTTCTCAGGCCACGCTATACTTAAAATTTCGCCTAGACAAATATTCGGGGCAAGTTCTAGACCATTAGCACGGGTACTTGGACTTACAACTAAACATCTCACCTCTCACGCTTTTGGATTGCTAAAGAGTACATAGTAGAGGGCCCACAACAACCCTAGCTAAGATTGATAATCATAAATGGCTCGATCTGAACCACTCGATGACTGCTTAAGTCAACACAAGAGTCAAAAGAGTCACAACTAGAGCTATTTTCTGCCAACAACTTATTTTTAACCATACGACCATAGGTAAATGTGTTGGTACCAAGTGAAGCATGCTTAAGACCCCTATTATTTATTACTAATATATATAGAAAAACATTAAATAAAATGGACTCAATACCTTAAGAAGGTTGTCACGCCATCAATCGTCGGGAAGAGACACCCGTTTCACACATAATCCACCTTTGAAAAGAACTGCGGCATGAAAAGAACCAAAGGCTTATTGACCACTCACAACGTAAAAAGAAACTAGCAAATTAAAAAGAAGCTACGAAAGTAAATAAGAAGTTATACTACTAAAGAAAAGCAACTAAAGAAGCTATGAAATAAACTGCAGAAAATGAGATAAAAAAATATACAAACCGAAGTCAAACAAATATATACATAAGGGATAAGAATATATACATAAAGGGAATGAATATTTACATAAAATAGAGAAAATATACACATACCAAATAAAAATAAAGATGAAAAGAAAATAATATCAGAGTTATTACAGCCCAAATGTCAAATAATCAGAATAGACCACCCCCCCCCAAAGAAAAATAAGTATTGTCCCCAATATTTAACAAAAATAGGAATAGGAAAAGGGTAGAGAGTTAAGAGAACTCCCTATATCGTCTTAGTCTGCATGGGATCCTCAGCAACCTTAGCCTCAAGTCGTATCTCATCATCACCAAGCTGAGGGTCAACTAGGGTGTTGAGCATCCGGATCTTCTCCTCAGCTGTGTGAGAAATGGCAACAGGCTCCTTAGATTGGCCGGATGCTGCATCTAGTGTTTTTTGTGTTGCTGGTGGGACTGTCTCCATGAGCAAACCCAATGGCAAATCCCCTGCAGATGCAATCTTCTTGACCTCCTTAGTCAACTTCTCCACGGACTTCTTTGAGGCTTGAGACTTCTTCATCTTCCTAACATGTTTGGTCAAGTCTGCAACGACCTTCCCATGTGCCTCCAGAGTATCTATAATAGACTTCTGGTTTTCTAGAATCTTCGTCAATGCTTCCTCTACTGACGAAGGTACCTGTGGCTGTTTAGGGGCTGATGGGGCTGAAGACTGTGCTGCAACAACACTAGAGATATCAGTCAGCTTTGTAGTAGCTGCCTGCATCCAGTTGTTGAGACTCGCGAATGTCTGGGAGACTCGCAGCGTAGTCTGAGGATAGGTAAATAAAGCCAGCACTAACAATGGATCTGCTAATCTAGCAAAAACTGGTGAACTAGAGGATGAAGATGGTGGCATGGCTGCTGCCGCGGTAGAAGTACCAGCTGTTGTGGAAGGCTCGACAGCTAAATCAGTAACCACTACCGTTGGCTTCTCAGACTAGCTAGTGGAGGTAGTAGCTTTACCCTTGAACTTAGGGTTGTCATCTCCCTGAAGGTGGTACCAGGATAAAGGCTTTTTGGCCTTCACATCTGTATCATAATGCTTGGACTCCACCCCTTGATCCTTGAAGTACTTGGTGAGGAAGTTTGGGTATGGGTAAGATCTCTCTCCCTTCTGGACAACTAAAGTGATGTTGGTGGACATGATGGTACCAATATTTATCGGATACCCTACCATGATAAAAGCCACCAAGACTGCACGAGGAAGTAGAAGCATGTTTTCATTTAGGCACGGGTCAATGCGGCTACACAAGAATGTTTGCCACCCTTTTGCTCCAAAGTTTAGGGTGGCCTGGAAAATTGGAGCCCCCGCTACGAGCCACGGAGGTGTTGACCCTGGGATTGCCAGAATCTCATCCAACCATGGACAAGCTACATCACCCATGACTAGCTTCTCCAAATATTGCATTGCCTCCAACTCTTCAAACCCCACATATGTGTTTAGTGCAACAGAGTCAAAGTGCATTTTCAGATTCTGCACTTTGGTCACCTTAGTACCCTTTTTGATGTGAGCAATATTCGCGTAGAATTCCTTGACTAGGTACTCATTTGCATTCAGCACTTTGTTGGTGAACCAGCTCCAACCTTTCCGCTCTTCAAAGTGCCCAAGTACATTGGGGTTGTGTTTGCTCAGGTCTTTCATTAAGAATTGTCTCTCTAGAGTGAGTGTCCTTATAGGCCACCATTCCCTAAACTTTGCAAAGGCATTTGCACTGACAAAACGGTCCTTCCAAATCTTTGGTCGCCTTGACCTCTCTAATCCTGTCACTACAGTGTCTCCCCGTCTCCCATTTGGAGCTGGAGGAGCATGTGAGGAAGAGCGTTCAAAATCTTGACTACCCCCTTCTGAACCCTCGGATGAACTGGCAATCGATGAGGACTCATCAACCAAATGAAGTCTCCCAAGGAATTGTTTTATTTGTTGTGATTGGGCTTCCAGTTATGCTTGCGCGGAGTTACCCTCAGAAGTTTCCCCGGATGGGACATACTCACTGGTCTCCGAAGTGTCAAGTGCAGGGGCTCTATGTGTTGTTGCTTTCTTGCTTATAACTTTTTGGAGTGCTAGAGGCAGGTTGCTTTTGCCTCGACCCTGGCCTCGGGAGGGTTCTACCCTCCTTTTTGGTGTATCTCCATCACCATGTGAGAGAACCATTATATGCAGCACATAAGCATTAGATATCAGTCACAATTGAAGCTCAAAGTGTATACATAAGCATGATGGGAAACGGCAGTATTATTGTCTCAGAAGGGCAGTGCGGACCGCACAAAAATGAGTGCGGCCACAGACAGCCCATTGAGGATCGCACAAAAATGAGTGCGAATGCAGATAGCCCATTGTGGACATACTCACTGGTCTCCGAAGTGTCAAGCGCAGGGGATCTATGTGTTGTTGCTTTCTTGATTATAACTTTTTGGAGTGCTAGAGGCAGGTTGCTTTTGCTTCGACCCCGGCCTCGGGAGGGTTCTACCCTCCCTTTTGGTGTATCTCCATTACCATGTGATCGAACCATTATATGCAGCACATAAGCATTAGAGATCAGTCACAATTGAAGCTCAAAGTGTATACATAAGCATGATAGGGAACTGCAGTATTATTGTCTTAGAAGGGAAGTGCGGACCGCACAAAAATGAGTGCGACCACAGACAGACCATTGAGGACCGCACAAAAATAGGTGCGGACGCAGATAGATCATTGTGGACAGCACAAAAATGAGTGTGGCCGCAGAGCCCCCGATTCAGACTACTGGGGTCTCTGAACTTCCATGACTGCGGAGCACACAGAAATGAGTGTGGCCTCATAAGTCCATTGTGGACCGCACAAAAATGTTTGTGACCGTATAAGTGAAGCTCAACTACTGCCTAACTTAGAGAATCGCGGACCGCACAAAAATGAGTGCGGCCGCACAACCTTAACTGGGGACCACAAGAAAAGTGTGTGGCCGCATAATTCAAAATACACCGGCACTAACCTAGGGTTCATGCAATTTTTGGTCTCATATGGTCATGGTCTTAGAAATCAAACCTCATTAAATAATTACCCAGAACCCAATTATCATACCAAAAGCAACCCACATGATTTCTAAGTAGAAGCAACAAAACTTTGACATTTTTTAGCATTAAAAACTCTAAATCTAAGAACAAAAGCAAATAAAAGATAAAGAATTCAATGAGGAATTGAACATACCAACAATGAAGATGCAGGTGGTGAATTGAGTGAACAATTTGAGTGCAAATGGAGAAAGTTATTGTGCAAGCTAGTCTTTAAGTCTCAGATGAGCGAAAAGTGCAAAAAGGAAAGAGATGTCCTATTTATACTTTTTACCCATGGGAACCATTTTTAACCTGAGTGCGGCCACATAATTTTGATGCAGACCGCACTCCTTACCTGCTTCTGAGATGACTGGTTGCTTACCGCACAAAAATGAGTGCGGCCACAGCATCAGTGCGGACCACACAAAAATGTTTGCGGCCGCATTTCCTTAAGATTTTTTAACAGACTAACTTCGGAGACCATACATTTTGACACTTAGCCAAAAATTTTATGCATAGTCCCTGCAATGCACACCTATTCCTGCATACACTTCAAAACTGGTTAGCACAAAACCAAGTCTATCTAAGGAAAAAAAATAAAAGAAAGAAAAAGACATGGGTTGCCTGCCAAGAAGCGTCTGATTTAACGCACGACGCAGATTACCAATCATGAGAAATGGAGACCGCCAGAATGTGGCCATCATCAATCTTACCAAGATATTATTTGATCCGGTGCCCATTGACTCTAAAAACCTCTTCATTCTTATTTTTCAAATCTAGAGCACCAAAAGGGGGTTACATTCACTACTTCAAAGGGCCTACTCCATTTTGATTTCAACTTGCCCGGAAAAATCCTCAACCGAGAATTGAATAATAACACCAAATCACCTTCTTTAAACTCCTTGTTGTGGATGTACTTGTCATGGAGGTACTTCATTTTCTCCTTGTAAAGGGACGAACTTGTGTAGGTATGATACTATAATTCATCAAGCTCATTCAAATGTGCCACTCTTAGGGTTTCAGCGACATCTCACTCAAGGTTTAATTTTTTCAACACCCACATGGATTTATGCTCAAGTTCTACAGGAAGATGACCCGCCTTCCCAAACACTAATAGATATGGAGACATCCCAATCGGCATATTGTAGGCCGTCTTATAATCCCACAGAGCATCATCAAGTTTTCTTGACCAATCATTTCGGTTGCCATTCACAGTCTTCGACAAAATGCTCTTGATCTCCCGGTTGGAGACTTCAACTTGTCCGCTTGCTTAAGAGTAGCAGGGGATGGAGACTTTATGAGTGACACCATACTCTGTGAGTAAGGTATCAAAAGCCCTATTGCAAAAGTGCGAACCTCTGTCACTAAGAATGGCCCTCGGAGTTCTAAACCTTGTAAAGATACTTTTCTTCAAGAATGCCACCACACTCCTCGCTTCATTATTGGGCAAATCAAAGACCTCAACCCACTTGGAAACATAATCAACCGCGACTAGAATGTAGGTGTTTCCACAAGAACTAACAAATGGACCCATGAAATCAATACTCCACACGTCGAAGATGTCTATCTCCAAAAAGGTGGTGAGAGGCATTTCATTCTTCTTTGATATCCCACTGGCCCTTTGGTATCTCATTAGCATCCTTATAGAGGGTAGGCCAATAGAATCCTCAAGTCAAAACCTTTGTAACCGTTCGAGCTCCACCATTATGACTACCATACGGTGAAGAGTGGTAAGCTTCAAGAATTCCCATTTGTTCTTCTTCCGGTACACATCACTGGGTCACACCATCGGTACATATTCAAAAAAGATACGGCTCATCCTAATAGTAATCCAAACAATCCCATTTGAACTTCTTCCTTTAGTTTGAAAAGAACTCATTTGATACAATGACGCTCACAAGATAATTGGTTAAATTAGCCAACCATGGCATCCCGGTCATTAAAACGGCTAGAAGTTGCTTGTCGGGAAATGAATCATTGATCTCAAGGCCGTCATGTGGCCTCCCCTCCTCCTCCAAATGGGACAAGTGATCGGTCACTTGATTCTCACTACCCTTGTGGTATTGAATCTCTAGATCGAACTCTTGCAAAATAAGCACCCACCACATCAACCGTGCCTTAGAATCTTTCTTCCTTATCAAATATCGAAGCGCCGCATGGTCAGTGTGTATTGAATCTCTAGATCGAACTCTTGCAAAATAAGCACCCAACACATCAATCGTGCCTTAGAATCTTTCTTACTTATCAAATACCGAAGCGCCGCATGGTCAGTGTGCACAATCACCTTAGTACCCATCAAATATGGCAGAACTTCTCCATGGAAAACACAATAGCAAGTAGCTCTTTTTTTGTCACTGTGTAGTTGACTTGGGCATCATTCATGATCTTGCTAGCATAGTAGACCGGATGGAAGATTTTATTGATTTTTTGCCCCAACACCGCTCCAACCGCAACATCACTAGCATCACAGATGAGCTCAAAAGGAAAGCTCCAATCCGGTGCGGTCATAATAGGAATAGCAGTCTACTTGAACTTAAGCAACTCGAATGCCTTCATACAATCTTCATTGAAATGGAACTTGGCATCCTTCTCCAAAAGTTTACACAAAGGGTTTATCACCTTGGAAAAGTCCTTGATAATCGACGATAAAAACTTGCATGACCCAAGAAGCTCCTCACTCCCTTCACCGATGTAGGAGGAGGGAGTTTGGAGAGCACCTCAATCTTAGCTTGTAAAACCTCAATACCATGTTTTGAAATTTTGTGGCCGAGGACAATGCCTTCCTCGACCATGAAGTGACACTTTTCCCAGCTCAACACCAAATTGGTCTCCTCACATCTAGCCAATACCCAATCCAAATTGTTCAAACACTTTTCAAACAAGTTCCCAACCACCGAAAAATCATCCATAAAAACCTCAAGAATTTCCTCCACCATGTCAGTGAAAATAGTCATCATACACCGTTGAAAAGTCACAAGTGCATTATGCAACCCAAAAGGGATCCTTGAAAACGAGAAAGTACCATAAGGACATGTGAAAGTGGTCTTTTCTTGGTCCTCAGAAGCAATAAGAATTTGGTTATAGCCGGAGTATCCATCAAGTAAACAATAAAAAGCACGCCCGGCCAACCTATCAAGCATTTGGTCAAGAAATGAAAGTGGGAAATGATCTTTCTGTGTAACTTTGTTGAGTTTCTATAGTCTATGCACACTCTCCACCCGGTGACGGTTCTCATTGGGATCAATTCATTCTTGTCATTTGTTACCATATTCATGCCCCCTTTCTTTGAGACACACTGCACCGGAGCATTCCACGAGCTATCAGAAATGGGGTAGACAACCCCGACATCTAACCACTTGATTATCTCCTTCTTTACCACCTCTTGAATTGCTTCATTCAATCTTCTTTGATGTTCAATGGAGGATTTGGCACCCTCCTCCAAAATAATCTTGTGCATGCAAAAGGTGGGACTTATGCCCCGAATATCCGCCAAAGTCCAACCGATTACCCTTTTCTCCTTTGTAGCACCTCCAAAGTGGACTCTACATGCATGTTAGCTAAGCACGAAGAAAGAATAACCGGAAAAATTGAAGAAGGGCCAAGGAATTCATACCTAAGGTGCGGTGGCAATGGCTTTAACTCCATGGTAAGATGCTTCTCGATTGAGGGCTTTGTTGGAGGAGTCTTTCGGTTTTCAAGATCCAAAGATAGCTTTCGGGGTTCATAAGTGTACGACCCCATGCCATGCATTTACATACTCCACATAGCCATCACTCTCCTAATCATCATCAAGATTTAGCAAAAATACTTCCAATTTGTCCTCAACATTCATTGTTGCACTACCATCATCAACTATCACGTCGGTCACCAAATCCACAAATGAACAAACTTTATTACTATTCGGTTTCCTCATTGATTTGCAACATGGAAAACCACATTTTCGTCACCTATCCGGAAGGTGAGCTCAACGGCCTCCACATCAACAAGAGACTTCCCCGTAGCAAGGAAAGGTCTACCTAAAATGATAGGTACCTCATAGTCCATTTCACAACAAAGGATAATGAAGTCCGCTGGGAGGATGAACTTATTAACTTTAACCAAAACATCATCAATGATGCCCAAAGGCCTCTTCATTGTCCGATCCGCCATTTGTAACCTCATGGATGTGATTCTTGGTTGCCCAATTCCTAAAGTTTTGACCACAGAGTAGGGCATCAAGTTGATACTTGCCCCGAGATCACATAACGCTTTGGCAAAATTGGCACTCCCAATATTGCAAGGGATGGTGAAAGCGCCTGGATCTTCCAACTTAGGATCTATTGAGTGCACAATAGCACTCACTTTATGAGTCATCTTGATGGTTTCAAAATTTATTGATTTTTTTTGGTTACCAAATCTTTCATGAATTTTGCATATCCCGGTATTTGCTCTAATGCCTCAACCAATGGCACATTTATGGACAAACTCTTCATCGTATCAATAAACTTTTTAAATTGGTTCTCACTGTTTTGCTTTGCAAACCTTTGAGGGTATGGAGGAGGAGGCCTTGGCATTGGTGCCTTAGCTTTTGGCACCTCCGGTTCCGGCATGTCAATCACGTGTTCCCTAGACGTGTTCACCTCTTTTTGCGTCTCCTCCACACTTTCATCTAAATCAATTCTCACTTCTTCATTCGCTTGAACCACATTTCTTGGAATTTCATCCTCTTGAACCACAACATCTTCATCCATGATCCTTCTTTGATTTGAGGTGGTTGCATTTCTACCTTTTCCACTTCTAGTAGTCACGGCCATAGCATGTCCGTATTATTCCCACCATTCGGTTTTACCACCGTATCACTAGGTAGTGCTCCCTTAGGACGAGTGTTCAAAGATTGTGAGATTTGACCTAATTGAACCTCCAAATTCCAAGTAGAAGTGTTGTGCGAGGCTATTTGAACATCAGATTCGGCATTCTTCTCCATCATCAGTTTTCAATTCTACCCATCTCATTGGAAGAAGAGCTCGGGCCTTGAGAAGGATAGGGAGGTGGATTGCTTGGTTGTTGGAACATTAGAGGCCTTTGAAAACCCGGCTCCCGGTTGTTGTTGTTGTTCCACCCTCCTTGATTACTGCCTCCCTAATTACCTTGATTGGTGTTTCCCCAATTGCCTTGATTACCCCAATTTCCTTGATTTCTGTGATTCTTCCAATTGCTTTGATTAGAATTACCACCACTCCAACTGCCTTGGTGGTTTTGGTTGTTCCAATTACGTTGGTTCCCTTGTGACTTCCATTGTTGTTGATTTTGCCCTTGAGCATTGTTTCTTTGACCTTGAAAAATTATTGACATATTGAACTTCTTCATCTTGCTCATTGAATGAATCACATTGATCATAACCTCTATCATCTTGCATAAATTGCTCCGGACTTGCATTTGTTGACCTTGTTGTCGTCTTTTGTTTACCATCATATTCACACCCTCCATTGCATGCACTTGTTTTAGCCCTTGAACTTGTTTAAGCTGAGCCTTGGCCAATTGGTTCATGGTAGTTGTCAACTCGGATATAGCTTGCCCGTGGTCATGTAGCTCCTTGTTTAGGTGAATAACATTAGGATCACCTTGTGGCACATTGGCTCTACTTTTCCACGCTGAAGAGGTATCCGCCATCTCATCAAGAATTTCACAAGCTTCGGTATATGGCGTGTTCATGAAGTTACCCCTGGCGAATTGGTTAACCACACATTGATTAGTTGTGTTGATCTCCCTGTAGAAGGTCTGTTGGATCATGGCCTCGGTCATATCATTGTTCGGACACTCTTTAACCATGGTATGATATCTTTCCCAAATCTTATGCAATGGCTCATTGGGCTCTTGCTTGAAGGCAAGAATCTCATCCCGAAGCGTTGCCATATGTCCCGGAGAGAAGAATTTGGAAATGAACTTTTTTTCCAACTCATACCAAATGGTGATGGAATGGTTGGGCAACCTCTCTAACCAGTCCAATGCTTTTCCCCGTAGTGAAAAGGGAAATAACCTCAACCTCAGTGCGTCCTTAGAAACATTTGTTTACTTGCTCAACCAAAAAGTATAGACGAACCCCTTGAGATGCTTGTAGGCATTTTGATTCGGAACCCCAGTGAAGAAACACCATTGTTCAAGTAGTGTAAGCATCACGTAGGTGATTTGGAAGTTACCCGTCCTAATGCGGGGCAGAACTATAGCACTTGCATAACACTCGTTTGGCAATTATCGGTGGGCTGCCTCTCTTGGTGAAGGTAGGGGAGGGGTGGGTACATTATCATGAGGCGGACAACCTCGTCTATTAGCTTGAGGTTCAATCGGAACCTCATCCATGGCATCATCGCCACGTCCTCCCCCAAGTGAACATTTCCTATGGGCTCATTGTTGAGAGCCATTTTCGTACCTAGAATCAATTCAAACACAAATTAGTAACTCGTAAGGAAAGAAAGACAAAACACACAAAAACATAGATATATAGCTAAATCCGTTTAACTCCTCGACAACAGCACCAAAAATTGATCTCTTCCAAATTCACACCACAATTCAGTAGCGAGGTGGTCGATGCAATAATAGCCCAACAAAGGTTGGGATAGAATTCACATGGAGTTAGATATGGGATTAGGTGTATATCTAAGTTGATTGCAAGTTTTGTCTTCAATTGTGCTTCCACAATGTTGATTGGTGTATTACTTCTACTTTACTCTCTTGATGGCAAAGATAAAACTAAAGGACAATATTTTTGGTTTTGAGATGTTTTTCAATTGATAAAGGAATCTAGGGTCGTGACTTCTACATAGGTGGCTACCTAACGGGTTGTAAACTATAGGGCAATTTGATTTATCGGGATCGTGGTAAAGTAATCACACACAATTTCTCACTCTATACATCTCAGTAGTTTGAGTGATTTTGCTTGATTTGGCTTTCTCAAGTCCAAATGGGTATTTGCACAAATCAAGTGTTATGTGCTCAAGCAGGGTCTTACTATCTCTAGATTCGACCCTTTAATTGGGGCTGTCAATTTCTTGAGTTCACCCCAATTCCTTGTTAGCCATGTTTTCCTAAACCTAGTCGTTCTTTCTCAAGCAAAGACTAGGTTAATTAGGCATGAATCAATGTTTGCAACCATCAATTCAAGAAATTAAGTATAAACAAGGCTAAATATCACTAACCCAATCACAACCAAGCCCTAAAATTAAATACCCACTAAGTACTCACAATAGGGTTGGGTCACAACCCTAGCTAAAGATTTAGCTACTCATAAAAAATGAAGAAATACTAGAAGAAAGTAAGATAGAATGCATAATTATAGATTAAACAAGGAAAATCTAGTGTTAAGAAGTTAATCTATTACAAAATTACTTAAAGAAGTAAAGAAAAACGTTCAGGTGCACCTCTACAAAACTAAACTTAACCTAAAAGTGACAAAAAGTTGTATTTATACTAAGCTAAAAATATCTGATAAAAATGACCCTACGAAGGTTATGCGGCCGCATAATTCTGATGCGGACCGCAAAATGGCCTTTTGCGGCCGCACAATTCTAGTACGGTCCACACACTTGGGAACTTGGGGGCTAGAACTTGAGGTCTTCTGCGGTCCACATAAAACTGGGGTGGCCGCACTTAGGATTCTGCGGCCGCACAAAAGTGACGCGACCCGCACTCTTCAGCTTTTGGACATTGATCAACTCTTTGATTCTTTACTCATACGGACCGTATAATTATGATTGCGTCCGCACATTTTTGGTGCGGTCCGCACTATCTAAGTTGTCTAAAACCCCTTCTATGAAACTAATGTTGCGGCCGCACTAGAATTGTGTGGTCCGCACTGCTAACTTCTTGGTCCGGATTTGGCTCTTGTTCACTTTTGACTCCTTTATGAGTTGATTTTGCTTTCTTTGGCTTGTTTCCCAATATTCCTGCAAGTAAGCACATTTTGATAGTTTCAGGGAATACGTTTAAGAATTTTTTAGCTAAAACACAAGTAAAAGAGAGCAATTAAGCGATTAAAATCCCTACTTATCAGTGTGCAGTAAGTACTAAGACTAACCTCGATGGAGTAGTGGTGAGGAACAGTCAAGACACCTTCTGGTCTAATAAATTGAACAAGTATAAGTATAGGAACAACAGTGTATGATTTCTACATGAAAACTATGCCATATCACTAACGATACAGTAATTACAATAAGAAAGGGAAAGCGACAAGAATCGGCGGAATACCATAATAATGACACAGAAGAGTGAGCGGAAACACAACCTAAATCTGAAACCACAGATATAGCAAAGACAAATAATAATCCAGCAACTACGACAACTTTCACATTTGATTTTTTTTAGTCAACAACCTTCACGAGTACCAAACCTCGGATAAATTTCAACTCAAGGGTATCTATAATTGTACCCTAACACTTGGCATCTTTTGCCCTTATCACACCTCATAACCACACTAACGAATCACGTGCCAAATAGAGCCATTCTCACATGGAAGGTAGTAAACAAAGGTATGCGTCTATACTCAACAATGTCAAGAAAACCTCTTATCCGATAAGGGTGCTTAGCTACGTGTATACTTGTGCAAGTGTCCTAACATAGTTCATACCAGCTAGTGAGCATAAGGAAAAGAATCGACAACACGTAGAATGTTCACAGAACAAGGGGATCTCCCGGAATATCGTTCCGTAGTCCCAAAATAAATATGCAGAGCAAGGGGGTCTCTCAGAATACCGTTCCGTAGTCACAAAGTAAATATGTAGAACAGGGGGATCGCCCGGCGTCCCGTAGTCCCAAAGTACATATGCAGCACAAACAACAGAGTTGACAGTTACAGCACGACGAAAACCTCGTGCATCACCACAACAAGTATAACAACAACAATGACAATAATACAAAGTACAGAAGGTAAATCAACTCAAGAACTTTAAATAATGAAGAAATGGTAGAGCTCATTCACAAGGAATAACCACAGTAAAGAATGCTAGGAGTAAAGAAAACAACATAACAAGGGAAAACTAAAATGTAGCAACGATCATACAATATACAATTCAACAACAAGGAAACTAACAAGAGTCAATAATTCTAAATAATGTTATGCCAGCTGAAATATAGGACAGCTAATTCTTTTAAGGTTGGGCAATTACAAAGGTTATTCAAGTATCCAATTACGGATAAGCGGTGCAAAGATAATCGCAACCTCAATTAATTCTAAACAATTATATGATAAGATAATAATAATTTCAGATGAAGTGTAGGCAGTTATGAAAAGATAACATGACAACAGGAGATGTACAAATCTTCTGTGAAGTCAAATAAGAGTAAAATAGGCAATAAGAGTGAATCATAAAGCAATTACTCCTAATTAAGCATGTAGAGGTAAAACTAGTAAATAGGAAACTCAGTCGTTTCAAGAACAACTTCGTACTTAGTGGATGTAAGGACCTAAGAACCCTAATGGCCAGCTTTCCACAAATAAGTCCGAGCACGCACTCGTCACCTCGCGTACATGAACTACAATCAACATAGAAGACTCAAATCCTAAGGGGAAAACCCCACGCAAGGTTAGGCAAGATACTTACCTCCAAGAAGATAAACCGATACTCTAAAATGAACTTCTCATGTGAAAAGACCTCTGGATGGCTCAAATCTAACCAAAATAACTTCAAAGCACAAATAAAACTCATAAGAAACTATTCTGGATCATAAAGCTTAATTCTTTAATAAAACCCAAAAATCGGTCCAAAAGTCGACGCCCAAGCCTGTACCATGGAACCCAACAACTTTTACAAAAACCGAACACCCATTCCAATACGAGTTCAACCATAGTAAAATTATCAATTTCCGATACCATTTCGTCCCTCAAATCATGATTTTTCATTTTGAAACTTTCTTCAAAAACCAACTTTTTTCTCAACTCAGAACACAAATTAAATAATAAAAATGAAGATAAAATCATGGAATATATTAGACACTAGGTGAAGAAAACATACCCAATTGATTTGCTTGAACACCCAAAAAAGAAGCTCCCAAAATCAAAGTCTAAAACTCAAAATATGAAGAAAATGGCATTTAAATGGTTCTGCCCAGTACTTCTGCATGTGCGGACACCTACGCGCATTTGCGGGCAGACGTTCATCACGCCCAATGTATATCCTCTAAATAGGATTCTGCGGACGTTGCAAATAAAACCCAAGTATTAAGCCCAGGGTCGAATCCACAGAGAGTCAACCTAACAACTGCTATCTTTAAACTCACTCACTTCTCAGAACCAGCTTCCAAATACTTTTGTATCACTGTTGAGTTTTCTTTATAAACTAAAATTGTGTAAAAAGAACAAACTATAACTAAATACTAGAGTTGTAGACAAATATGAGAGAAAAGTGCTAAGGTAATGACTTTCCCTATTGATGGAATCCCTTCTGTTTATGCTTCATACAAATTTACCGACTCACTTTATTAATCATGAACACTCAGCTTACCGTAACTCTCTCCCGAGCAATCACAGCAATATACTACTGCACTCTCCCGAGCTACACTAGCTAGCTTTAATTTGTACAGTTCACTTAGATTACACCCAAGACTTCGTTATTCCTAATCCCGTCTTTAAACCTGCAGATATAGATTACTCATATTCTTTAGGAGTGATGTTATTCAACAACTACCTAAATATACACTCTCTCCCGAGCAATGCATACTAAATAGGCACAGCTAATTGAGGATCCTGTCAATTAACTACAACAAGAATATAGTTGAATAAATAAAGATTAAACTGGCAAATTTGCATTAACATAAACAAGAAGTTCATCCCCCAATAGGTTCCATCAAAACCTTAGACAAAGGAATTAGCTACTCATAATTTGGGGTAAATACTCTAGAATAGAATTCATCATCAAGAACAAAAGAAAAGAAGAAAGTTGTTGGGAAAGATCCCTACAATGGTTTTTCCTCTCAAAATAACCTAATAATGAATACATGCCTCCTTTGGGCGAAGTTTATAGTTTAAATAGGGTTTAGGTCTTAAAAATCCCGTTTTTACACTTCAGTCCCTCAAGTTTACGGTGCCTGCCGCGGTTCTACCGCGGTCGCGGTGGAACCGCGGCCAAACGACCCTTCTGAATCTCCCAACTTCCGCGAACCTCATCCACCGCGGTTCTACCGCGGTCGCGGTGGAACCGCGGTAGAACAGTCCTTCTGATTCTCCAGGGCTGTTCAGGCATGACTTCTATGTAATTTTGCAAATATGGCCTTTTTCTTCCACTTTTGACTCCAAAATTGCTCCTTAGCCTTCTTTACCCATTTTGTACCTACAATTCATAAAAGACACTACTAAGAGCATTTTGTCATCATATATCATCAAAACAACATAAAAATGTGATTATTTAGGGCGTGATTATAGTCAAATTCACCTATTATCACGATTGGGATCACGCAGAAGCAGAACCGCACCTCGCTCTAAAGTCGCAGGTGTGAGACACCAGAACTAGACCTATTCAAAACCAAGCAAAACATTCGAAACTCGTCCGAAACACACCCAAGGCCCCCGGGACTGCGTCTAAATACACAAACAAGTTCTATAGCTTAACACAGACTCGCTCGAGGTCTCAAATCATGTCAAACAATGTTGGAAAAGCAAATCACACCATGAATCGAACAAATGAACTTTCAAATCTTCTAACTTCTAAAACTCGTGCCGAAACCTATCAAATCAACCCTAAATGATACCAAATTTTGTAGACAAGTCCCAAATGACAAGACGAAGGTGTTCCAACTCTCGGAATCACATTCAGACCCCGATATCACAAAAGTCAACTATGGGTAAAACTTCTCCATTTTCCAAACTTCACTTTTCCAACTTTCGTCGAAATGCTCCAAATTACCCTACGGACCCCCAAATCTAAATCCGGTTGGGTGCCTAAGTCCAAAATCACCACACGAAGCTGCTGACATCATCCAAAACTCATTCCGGAGCCTATTACACAAAAGTCAAATTCCAATCAAATAGTCATCGCTTAAGCTTCCAAAACTAGATTTCTTCTTCCAATTCGACTCTGAATCATCCGGTAACTGAATTCAACCACGCACGCAAGTCGATACACATAATATGAAGTTGCTCAAGAACTTATGCCGCTGAATAGAACTTAAGTTCTCAAAATGACCAGCCGGATCATTACATCCTCCACCTCTTAAACATACATTCATCCTCGAACGTGCCAAGATTCACCTCGAAGTCCTCAAATAACTGAATGCACACTCCCAAATACACCTGCGGGTGACCCCATGTCACGCCAATCCACATAAGCCTGACGTTTCCATCTCAATTGTACTTTACCCCTTCCACCAACACCTATAAGACTTATGGCCAAAATTCTCACCTTCCATTCACTTCCAAAAGACCTAATTCTAAGCCATATCCGGTATCAGTCTCAACCATCTGCTGCAACTTATGCCTAAACCCATAAGGTATGGCCACACAACATAACACACCACACATAGGTCCATAATAAAATTTCTAATCACAATAGCTGCCCGAAATCAAATTCAACACCGGCAATTAGCCTTATATCCGTTAGAACTCTATTTCAAACCTCCACAACACTAACAGTGATGCAAGGAACATGAATACCTCATAATTATACACCCAAATCAACAAGCCACAACTAACACAATTGGGCACACATCCCACAAAGCAAAACTCAAGAAGCACGAAACAAAAATGACTAAATATGTAAAGAGAAACACATAGGGGAACTATCAAACAAGCCCTACAAGCATAACTCTCTATCAGTTTTATTCTACGAAACAATTTACAAGGAAAGAAAATCAAGTATATCAACAAATTAGATGATCTCATCCTGATATAACTTTCCACTGCGGCATGTAGCCCGGCTCAACATATCAAATCACATGAAATCACGAGGGTATCGCCCTCAACTCTAAATCAGAGGTCGAATATACATCATACCAATTGAAATCTTCCACTAACTCAGTTTTGCCAATAAATCACAACACTCACTGAACTCTCACCCATGTAGAGCACCAAATCACAAGTCGTAACCAAGAATACTCTTGAGTCACATGAAGATCTACCATATTGGATGACAAAAATTCACCACTAGTCTCGTAACTCTGAATAATGAATAAAAACAAGCGGTAGACACAGGCTACCACTCGTAGAATCTCCCTAACAGGGCAAACACATTATCAGGGTGCTAATCATGAATCTCACCCATAAGTGAAGCAACAAATAATGGAACCCATCTCGATAAGCATAACTGAAATAAAATACAGATGGTGCCCCTCTGTAACAAATCAAAAGCATACCTGTATGAAATCATCTGATGCAGCGGCCTTGAGTCTACTATACGAAACATACCAACGGGTCGGGCCTCCCCCTCTTGGGCGCCCCCTACTCATCTAATACTTTGTTGTGACCTATCTGTCCGAAATCTGGGATAATCTCTCACCATGTGGCTGATATCTCCACACTCAAAGCAACCTCACTGCTTATGTGACTGTAGGAACTGTGCGATACAGATACTCTAAGACCCGTGAGCATCAGAAACACTGCGCGAAGCCTGAAGTGCAAATTGAACTGGCTGACCCACAAAACCTCTACCATGTCGCACCCTGCCTCTAAAAGAAAGGCTAGTGAATCTCTCCGGTCTATGAGGCCCCCTAGCCTCCCTGTCCTCTCTCTCCTAACCTCATTTGTGCTCTCTTCCTAACCTCATATGTCCTCTCTCTCTTAGACCTACCTGTCCTCTCACTCCAAGTCCCACATGCCCTCTAACCGGCGAGCGATCCTTACCACCTACTAAAATAAAACTTCTGACTCCAACTCCCAAGCCATGCTGCACCGAATATCATGCCCGAGCCCCTCAATGAATCTACAGACTCGCTCTCAAATTATAGCGACCAAGGCAGGTACATGTCTGGCCAAATCATGAAATCTGATGGCATAGTCAAATACTGACATACTGCCCTGGGCAGCTGCTCAAACTCCGCCTTCCATGTATCCTGAAGGGAATGAGGTTGCCAAAAACATCTTCAAAAACTAAACCCATGTAAGTGAAGTTGCATCGGCCGAGCTACCCAACTCATATGCCCGCGACCACTGATAAGCCGCGACCACTGATAAGCTGCTCCACGAAGCTGGAATATAGTAAAATCAACCCCACTCGTCTTAATAATATCCATAGTGTGGAAAATGCTATGGCATCCCTCCAGAAAACCCTATGCACTCTCTGAAGCCAAACCACTAAATATAAGACGGTTATATTTCTTGAACCTTGCAAGTCTAAGCTGTTCTCCCTCATATGTTGCTACCCTGACCACGGGCTGAACTGGAACCACAGGTTTTGTCGCCATGATGCCTAGAATACTGACCAACATGAACTCGCTTCTATAGAGTATGGGCGGCGGGAGTTTGAGTCCCTTTCCAAGTCTGTGAAGTAGCTAGTGCAACCGAAATCAACCCCGCCTCAGCCAATATACCAAACATGCTCAGGAACTATGCTAAGGTCTCCTGAAGTCTAGGTGTGACGACAGGCACCTCCGGTACCTGTCCCCTAACTAGAGCTACTAGCGGCTCCTCAACTGTTGTTCTGGTAGGTGCTCTAGCTGCGACACATATTCTACATCGACCTCTACCTCTGCCTTTAGCGATAACTGCTCAGGGAGTAGCATTATCGATAACCGCAACTCATCTCCTTACCATCTGTGACAAAATAGAATGATAAAAGTTCAATATCCAAGATCAATAATCTCGCACGATCGGAATGAAAGAAGTGAGATTGTCTTAATAGTTCTGCAGCCTCTCGAAGATAAGTACAAACGCCTCTATACTGATCTGCAAAATCTACCAAACGCGCTTATGACTCGTAGCACCTATGAACTTAGAGCTCTAGTAACAACTTGTCACGACCCAAATTCCCCTTCATTTGGGTATGATGATGGCACCTAGACTTACTGACTAGGTAAGCCTAGCATTTATTAAAACAACAACATTATTTAGATCACCTTTAAAAAATTGAAATAGAAATCTTTTTACAATATATAATTACCAAAACCGGTGTTACAAGTCTAAGCTCTACTGAGTTTGCTACAACTTCTAAATACAATTGTATGGAAATAAGTACAACAGTGTGAATACAAAAGAGGAAGGTGACTCTCCTAAGCCTGCGAACACAGCAGCAGGGTTACCTTGAGTCTCCTCGGTAAGAGTCTGCACAGCTACTAACGATCAATACCTGGATCTATACCATAAAATGTACAGAAGTGCAGTATGAACACACCACAGCTGTGCCCAGTAAGTATTAAGACTAACCTCGGTGGAGTAGTGATGGGGAACAGTCAAGATACCTACTGGTCTAATAAATTGAACAAGTATGAGAATAGGATTAACAATGCATGATTTCTACATCGAAACTACGGAATATGTATAACAATACAATATTACAATAAGAAATGGAAAGTGACAAGTGTCGGCGGAATACCATAAATGACACAAAAGAGTGAGAGGAAACACAACCTAAATTCGAAACCACAGATACAACAAGGACAAATAATAACTCAGCAACTACAACAGCTTTCACATTTGATCTTTTTAGTCAACAACCTTCACGAGTACCCAACCTCGGATAAATTTCAACTCATGAGTCTCAATACCTGAATCCCAACACTTGGCATCCTGTGCCCTCATTATACCTTACAATCGCACTAACGACTCACGTGCCAAATAGAGCCATTTTTACATAGAACGCAAGTAAACAAAGGTGTGCATCTATACTTAACAATATCAAGAAAACCTCTTATCCGATAAGGGTGCCTAGCTACGTGTATGCTAGTGCAAGTATCCTAACATAGTTCGTACCAGCTAGTAAGCATAAGGAAAAGAACATATAGCACATAGAATGTTTGCTGATTAGGGGGATCTCCCGGAATACCGTTCCGTTGACCCAAAGTAAATATGCAGAGCAGAGGGATCTCCCATAATACCGTTCTGTAGTCCCAAACTAAATATGCAGAATAGGGGGATCTCCCAAAATATCATTCTGTAGCCCATAGTAAATATGAAGAACAAGAGGATCTCCCGAAATATCCTTCTTTAGTCCCAAAGTAAATATGCAACGCAACCAACAGAGATAATAGTAACAGCATGGCAGAAACCTCGTGCATCACCACAACAAGTACAACAGCAACAATGAAAATAATACAAAGTAAGGCAGGTAAATCAACTCAAGAACTTTAAATCACAAAGAAATAGTAGAACTCATCCACAAGGAATAACCACAGTAAAGAATACTAGGTGTAAAAAGAACTGCTTACCAAGGGAAAACAAAATGTAGCAACAATCCCACAATATACAATTCAACAACAAGGAAACTAACACGAGTTAATAATTCTAAATAATGCTATGTCAGCTGAAATATAGGATAGCTAATTTCTTTTAAGGTTCGGCAATAGCGAAGGTTATTCAACAATTCAATTGAGGATAAATGGCTGAAAGATAATCGCAACCTCAATTAAGACTAAACAATTATAAAATGAGATAATAATAATTTCAGATAAAGGTAGGCAGTTATGAAAAGATAGCATGAAAATAGGAGTGGTACAAATCTTCAGTTAAGTCAAATAAGAGTCAAATAAGCAATAAGAGTGATTCATAAAGTAATTAACCATAATTAAGCATGTAGAGGTGAAACTAGTAAATAGAAACTCAGTCGTATCAAGAACAACTTTGTACTCAAAGGATGTAAGGACCAAAGAACCTTAAAGGCCAGCTTTCCACAAATAAGTCCGAGCACGCGCTCGTCACCTCGTGTACATGAACTACAATCAATATAGAAGACTCAAATCCTAAGGGAAAATCTTCCACGCAAGGTTAGGCAAGATAATAACCTCCAAGAAGACAAACTGATACTCTAAAATGAACTTCTCGGGTGAAAAGACCTCCGGACGGCTCAAATCTAACCAAAATAACTTCAAAGCACAAATAAAACTCATTAGAAACTATTCTGGATCATAAAGCCTCAACCTTTAATTAAACCCAAAAATCGGTCCAAAAGTTGACCCCCGGACCCGCACCATGGAACCCGACAAATTTTTACAAAACCTGAACACCCATTCCAATACTAGTTCAACCATACAATAAATTATCAAATTTCGATACCATTTTGTCCCTCAAATCATGATTTTTCTTTTTGAAAACTTTCTTCAAAAACCAACTTTTTCCTCAACTTAGAACATAAATTAAATGATAAAAATGAAGATAAAATCGTTGAATATATTAGATACTGGGTGAAGAACACTTACCCAATCGATTTGCTTGAAAACCCCAAAAAGAAGCTCCCAAAATCGAAGTCTTAAACTCAAAATATGAGGAAAATGGCCAAACCCTCGATTTAAATGGTCCTGCCCAGCACTTCCGCAGGTGCGGACACCTAAGCGCACCCGTACTATCGCATTTGTGGGCAAACGTTCGCATTTGCAAAATTGAATTATAGGCCTAAGTCTGCATCTGCGGAGAATATAGCCGCATCAACGGTGCTGCAAAAGCGATAACAGGAGAGCGGACTCCTTCACAGATGCGATAGGTCAACCGCAGAAGCGATTTCGCACCTGCACTCCAGCATTCGCAAAAGCGAGCTAGCTTCCAGGCCTCAAAGATCGCAGATGTGATCAGGCTCACGCAGAAGCGGAGCCGCACCTTGCTCCAAAGTCGCAGGTGTGAGACATCAGAACTAGACCTTTTCAAAACCAAGCAAAAACATTCGAAACTCGTCTGAAACACACCCGAGGCCTCCAGGACCCCGTCTAAACACGCAAACAAATTTTATAACTTAACATGGACTCGCTTGAGGTCTCAAATCACATCAAATAACACCGAAAAAGAAAATCTCTCCATGAATCGAAAATATGAACTTTCTAATATTTCAACTTCTAAAACTAGTGCTGAAACTTATCAAATCAACCTAGAATGACTCCAAATTTTGCACACAAGTACTAAATGACAAGACGGAGTTGTTCTAACTCTTGAAAACGCATTCCAACCCCTATATCACAAAAGTACACTATGGGTAAAACTTCTCCATTTTCCAAACTTTAACTTTTCCAACTTTCGTCGAAATGCTCCAAATTACCCTACGGACCCCCAAATCCGAATCTGGATGCGCGCCTAAGTCCAAAATCACCATACGAAGTTGGTGACATCATCCAAAACTCATTTCGGAAACATTTTCACAAAAGCCAAATTCTGATCAAATTCTCACCGGTTAAGCTTTCAAAACTAGATTCCTTCTTCCAATTCGGCTTTGAATCATCCGGTAACTGAATTCGACCACGGACGCAAGTCGAGATACATAATATAAAGCTTCTCAAGACCTTATGCCGCTAAACGGGACTTAAATTCTAAAATCGACCGGCTGGGTCATTACATCATCCCCCTCTTAAACAAACTTTCGTCCTCGAACATGCCAAGATTTGCCTCGAAGTCCTCAAATCACTGAATGCACACTCACAAAATACACCCGCGGGTGACCCCATGTCACGCCAATCCACATAAGCCTGACGTCGCCATCTCAAATGTACTTTACCTCTTCCGCCAACACCTATAAGCCTTATGGCCAAAATTCTTACCTTCCATTCACTTCCAAAAGAGCTGATTCTAAAAGCCATATCTGGTATCAGTCTTAACCAACTGCTGCAACTTATGCTTAAACCCACAAGGTATGGCCACACAACATAACACACCACACATAGGTCCATAATAAAATTTCTGATCACAATAGCTGCCCGAAATCAAATCCAACACCGACAATTAGCCTCATACCCGTTAGAACTCTATTTCAAACTTCTACAACACTGACACCGATGTAAGGAACATGAATACCTACTAATTATACACCCAAATAAACAATCCACAACTAACACCATTGTGCACACACCCCGCAAAGCAAAACTCAAGAAGCACGGAACAAAAATGACTAAATATGTAAAGAGAAACACATAGGGGAACTATCAAACAAGCCCGACAAGCACAACTCTCTATCAGTACTATTCTACGAAACAATTTACAAGGAAAGAAAATCAAGTATATGAACAAATCAGAAGATATCAACCTGATATAACTCTTCACCGCGGCAAGCATCCCGACTCAACATATCAAACGAGGAAAGGAAAAATCAAATCTTATGTTGCAAGGTTCCACCCCAACCAAGTAATAAGCACTAAATTGAACTCACATGAAATCACGAGGGTCTCGCTCTCAACTCTAAATCATAGGTCGAATATACATCATACAAACTGAAAATCATCCACTAACTCGGTTTTGCCAATAAAATCACAACACTCACCTAACTCTCACCCCTGTAGAGTACCAAATCACAAGTCGTAACCAAGAATACTCATGAGTCACATCAAGGCCTACCATAATAGATGACATGAATTCACTACTAGTCTCGTAACTCTAAAAATGAATAAAAACAAGCGGTAGACACGTGCTACCACTCATAGAATCTCCCCAACAGGGCACACACATAATCAGGGTGATAATCATAAATCTTACCCATAAGTGAAGAACCAAATAAGGGAACTAGTCCCGATAAGCAGAACTAAAACAAAATACGGATGGTTCTCCTCTGTAACAAATCAAAAGCATACCTATATCACATCATCTGACGAAGCGGCATTTAGTCTACTATACGAAACACATCAACGGGTCGGGCCTCCCCCTCTTGGGCACCCCCTACTCATCTGAATACCTCGTTGTGACCTATCTATCCGAAGTATGGGATAATCTCTCACCATGTGGATTATATTTCCACACACAAAGCAACCTCTCTGCTGTTGTGACTGTGGGAACTGTTCGGTAATCTGAGACCCATGAGCATTTGAAACACTGCGAAGCCTAAAGTGCAAACTGAATTGGTTGACCCACAAAACCTCTACCATGTCGCACCTTGCCTCCAAAATAAGGACTAGTGAAATTCTCCGACCTACAAGGCACCCTAGCCTCCCTGTCCTCTCTCTCCTGACCTCATCTGCCCTCTCTCTCCTGACCTCGTCTGTCCTCTCTCTCCTAGACTCACCTGTCCTTTCGGTCCAAATTCCATATGCCCTTTAACCGGCGAGTGATTTCTACCACCTGCTGAAATGAAAGATCTTACTCCACTCTTGAGCCATACTAAACCAAATATCATGCTCGAGCCCATCAACGAATCTACGGACTCACTCTCTAACTGTAGCGACCAAGGCAGGTGCATGTCTGGCCAAATCTCTAAATTTGATGGCATACTCTAATATTGACATACTGCCCTAGAGCAGCTGCTCAAACTCCTTGTGCCATGCATCCTGAAGGGACGGAGGTACAAACTCTCTCAAAAACATCTCCGAACACTGAATCCATGTAAGTGAAGCTACATCGGTCGGGATACCCAACTCATATGCCCGCCACCACTAATAAGCCGCTCCCTGAAGTTGGAACATAGTAAAAGAAACCCCACTCATCTCAACAATACCATAGTGCGGAGAATGCGATGGCACCCCTCCAGAAAACCCTATACACTCTTTGAAGCCAAACCACTGAATGTAGGAGTGTCATATTTCTTGAACCTTGCAAGTCTAAGTTGTTCTTCCTCAGATTCTGCTGCTCTGACCACGGGCTGAATTGGAACCACAGGTTGTGTCGCCATGACACCTGCAACCTGACCAACGTGAACTCGCTGCTCTAGAGTATGGGTGGCGGGACTCTGAGTCACTCCCCCGGTCTGTGAAGTAGTTGGTGCAACCAGAATCAACCTCGCTTGAGCCAATGTACCAAACATGCTCAGGAACTATGTTAAGGTCTCCTGAAGTCCGGGGGTAATGACAGGCACCTCCAGTATCTGTCCCCTAATTGGAGCTACTGTCGGCTCCTCAACTGCTGCTCTGGTAGGTGCTCTAGCTGTGGCACGTACTCCTCGTTGGCCTCTACATCTGCCTTTAGGGATGCCTGCTCCGAGAGCAGCATCATCGATAACTACAGCTCGTGTCCATACCATCTATGATATAATGGAATGATAAAAGTTCAAACTCCAAGATCAATAAGCTCGCACGATAGGAATGAAAGAAGTGAGATTGTCCTAAAATTTTCGTAGCCTCTCGAAGATAAGTACAGACGTCTCCGTACCAATCCGCAAAATTTACTAAATGCGCTTATGACTCATAGCACCCATGAACCTAAAGCTATGATACCAACTTGTCACGGCCCAACTTCCCCTCCGTTTAGGTATCATGATGGCACCTAGTCTTACGGACTAGGTAAGCCTAACATTTATTGAAACAACAATATTATTTAGATCACCACTAACAAATTGAAATAGAAATCTTTTTAAAATCTATAATTCCCAAAACCGGTGGTACAAATCTAAGCTCTACAGAGTTTGCTACAACTTCTAAAATACAACTGTGTGGAAATAATTACAACAATGTGAATATAAAATAGGAAGGTGACTCCAAAGCCTACGAATGCAACAACAGAGTTACCTTGAATCTCCAGGGCAAAAGTCCGCACAACTACTAATGATCAATACCTGGATCTGTAAAAAATAATGTACAGAAGTGTAGAATGATCACCCCACAGTGATGCCCAGTAAGTATCAAGAGTAACCTCAGTGGAGTAGTGACGAGAAACAGTCAAGACACCTACTAGTCTAATACATTGAACATGTATGAGTATAGGATTAACAGTACATGATTTTCATATGGAAACTACGCAATATGACTAACAATACAAAAATTACAATAAGAAAAGGAAAGCGATAAATATCGGCGGTATACCATAATAATGGCACAAAAGAGTGAGCGAAAACACAAAACTAAATCCAAAACCACAGATACAGCATGGATAAATAATAACTCAAAAACTACAACATCTTTCACATTTGATTTTTTCTTAGTCAACAACTTTCACGAGTATCGAACCTCGGATAAATTTAAACTCACGGGTCTCAATACCTGTAACCTAACACTTGGCATCTTGTGCCCTCATCATACCTCATAACCGCACTGACGATTCACGTGCCAAATAGAGTCATTCTTACATGGAAGGCAACTAAACAAGGGTGTGCATCTATACTCAACAATATCAAGAAAACCTCCTATCTGATAAGGGTGCTTAGCTATGTGTACGTTTGTTCAAGTGTCCTAACACAGTTCATACCAGCTAGTAAGCATAAAGAAAAGAATGGACAACACGTAGAATGTTTGCACATTAGGGGATCTCCCGGAATACCGTTCTGTAGTCCTAAAGTAAATATATAGAGCAGGGGGATCTCCTGGAATACCGTTCCGTAGTCTCAAAGTAAATATGCAGAACAGGGGGATCTCCCAGAATACCATTATGTAGTACCAAAGTAAATATGCAGTACAACATACAGAGATAACAGTTACAGCATGACAGAAACCTCATGCATCACCACAACAAGTACAACAGCAACAATAACAATAATACAAAGTACGGCTGGTAAATCAATTCAAGAACTTAAAATCACAAAGAAACGGTAGAACTCATTCGCATGGAATAACCACAGTAAAGAGTGTGAGGCATAAAGAGAACAACTTAACAAGGGAAAACTAAAATGTAGCAACGATCCCATAATATACAATTCAACAACAAATAAACTAATACGAGTCAATAATTCTAAATAATGCTATATCGGCTGAAAAATAGGACAGCTAATTTCTATTAAGGTTGGGCAATTACGAAGGTTATTCAACAATTCAATTGAGGATAAGTGTTGGAAAGATAATTGCAACCTCAATTAACTAAACAATTATAACATGAGATAATAATAATTTCATATAAAGGTATGCAGTTATGAAAAGATAGCATGACAATACGAGAGGTACAAATCTTCATTTAAGTCAAATAGGCATTAAAAGTGAATCATAAATCAATTAATCCCAATTAAGCATGTATAGATGAAACTAGTAAATAGGAAACTCAATTGTATCAAGAACAACTTCGTACTCAGTGGATATAACGACCTAAGAACCCTAAAGGCCAGCTTTCCACAAATAAGTCTGAGCACGCACTCGTCACCTTGCGTACACAATATACAATCAACATAGAAGACTGAAATACTAACGAAAAATTCCCCCATGCAAATTTAGGCAAGATACTTACCTCAAAGAAGACAAACTGATACTCTAAAATAAACTTCTCGGTGAAAAGACCTCCGGACGGCTCAAATCTAACCAAAATAACGTCAAAGCAAAAATAAAATTGATAAGAAACTATTCCAGATCATAAAGTCTCAGTCTTTAACATAATACAAAAATTAGTCCAGAAGTCGACCCCCGGTCCCGCACCTCAAAACCTGACAAATTTTTACAAAACCTGAACACCCATTCCGATATGAGTTCAACCATATAAAAATTATCAAATTTCGATACTATTTCGTCCCTCAAATCATGATTTTTCATTTTAAAAACTTTCTTCAAAAACTAAATTTTTCCTCAACTCTAAACACAAATTAAATGATAAAAATGAAGATAAAATCATGGAATATATTAGATACTAGGTGAAGAACACTTACCCAATCAATTTTCTTGAAAAACCCAAAAAGAAGCTCCCAAAATCAAAGTCTAAAACTCAAAATATGAAGAAAATGACCAAACCCTCGATTTAAATTGTTCTGCCCAACACTTCCGCATCTGCGGACACCTAAGCGCATCTACGCTATTGCATTTGCGGGTAGACGTTTGCATTTGCGAACTTGACTTACAAGCCTAGGTCTGCATTTGCAAACAATATAGCCACATCAGCAGCACCGCAGAAGCGATAACATTAGCGAAAAAGCGGGCTCCTTTGCAGATGTGATAGGTCAACCGCAGAAGCGATTTCGCACACGCGTTCTAGCATTCGCGTTCTAGCATTCGCAGAAGCGAGCTAGCTTCCAAGCCTCAAAGATTGCAGATACGATCAGGCTCACGCAGAAGTAGAGCCACACCTCACTCCAAAGTCGCACGTGCGAGACACCAAAACCAGACCTGTTCAAAACCATGCAAAACATCCGAAACTCGTCCGAAACACACCGTCTTAACACACAAACAAGTTCTGTAACTTAACACCGACTCGCTCGAGGTTTCAAATCATATGAAACAACGCCAAAAAAGCAAATCATGCCATGAATCAAACTTGTGAACTTTCAAATCATCCAACTTCTTAAACTCGTGCCGAAACCTATTAAATCAACCCAGAACGACGCTGAATTTCTAAGACAAGTCCCAAATGACAAGACGGAGCTGTTCCAACTCTTAGAATCTCATTCCGGTCCTGATATCACAAAATTTAACTATGGTTCAAACTTCTCCTTTTTCCAAACGTCAACTTTTCCAACTTTTGCCGAAATGCTCCAAATTACACTACTGACCCCCAAATCCGAATCCGGACACGCGCCTAAGTCCAAAATCACCATACAAAGTTGCTGACATCATCCAAAACTCATTTTGGAGCCGTTTACACAAAGTCAAATTCTGGTCAAATTCTCACCACTTAAGCTTCCAAAACTAGATTCCTCCTTCTAATTCTCACAATACATAAGTCGTTGCTCAAGACCATATGCCATTGAACGAAACTTAAATTCTCAAAACGACCGGCCGAGTCATTACAGGAAAAATTTTATGAAGTTTATGAGAATAACTCAACCACTATTTTGTCTTCCTTCTCATAGAAATAACAAGGTATTGTTATGAAGTTTACAGTGAATTAAAGCAAAATCTAAGAAGATCTTTTAAAGAAGCATAACCAAAAATTTGCTTCACAACAGACACATGGACTTCATTGCAAAGAATAAATTATATGTGTTTGATAACCCACTTCATTGATAGGGATTGGAAGTTGCAGAAAAGAATAGTAAATTTTTTGTCGTATCAATAGTCATAAGGGTGAAGAGATGGCTAAAACTATTTGTAATTGTTTGCTTGAATGGAAATTATACGGGGTGTACATTGTTATTATGGACAATGTTTTTTCACGTAATGTCACAATTAAAGAATTGTGTAAAAAGTTAGTTAGGTGAAAAACTAATATGATAAGTGGTAAGCATTTTCACGTGAGATGCATGACTCATATACTTAATCTGATTGTGTAAGTTTGTTTTGAAAGAAATTGATGCATCTGTCACACGTTTTAGAAATACTGTAAGGTTTGTGAGATTATCGTTTGCAAGGACCTTAAAGTTTAAAAAGGGTTGTGCACATGTAAAAGTAGAATGTACCAAAACATTGTGTTTGGACGTTCCTATTAGGTGAAATTCTACCTATTTGATTTTGGATATAGCGCAAAATTTTGAAAAGACCTTTGACAAGTTTCATCTTTTTTATGATGGATTTTCTGCTTTTCTTTGTTCTCGTCTTTGTGAAGACAGTAGTAATCTAGGTCCTCTTGAATCTGATGATTGGGTGAATGTGAGGAACATGATAAAATTTCTTGCAAGATTTTACGAGCTTACCAAAAAAGTTTCAGGTTCATGTTATGTCACTTGTAAGAGGACTTTGAAGGTTATTCTTGATTGAATCTTCAAACTTCATCTTTTTGGTCATTTTATCAATCCTACCCATTTTCAAATCATGATATTCATATTTATCATGCCTGGAACACCTTTCACTTTCGTGTGGATTTATTTATATCTTGGGTACAATCTACTCAACCTATTAGGGTTGTGATTAGTCGTGATTAATATTGAAAATTTATGTAGCTTTATAGCAGAAAAGACAAAAACTATCAATAATGAGCAAGACAAGGAAAGACCGTCTCTCCTTCATCTAGTGCAGACCTAAAGATTTTAGAAAGAATTCACCGTTAACTTGAGAGTTGGGACTAAGACTTCAAGTCATGCTAGAAAACGCGTATGATGTAATGCATATGTTAGTTTGATATCTATCTAAGAGATAATACATAAAGTATCCATCAAACTTGTCCGAAAAAACCATTTACACACCTAAACTTTACGAGCGACCTTTTACCCCACTAGTTTAAACTTAAGTGAATTTAATACCCCCCCTTAAAAAATTGAACCAAGTCTTGTGGTAGCTGTGTTTACACGCGCCATAAAGTCCCCTATTTTAAGTTTTTCCATTTTTTTTAAAATTTTAGTTTTAAAAAACAAAAATATTATGTTAAAAAACAAAAAAACAAAAAAAATCAGTTTTTACAAATTTGTTTTCCCAGTTTTTACAAAACAATTTTTAAAAAAAAAATAAAAAAATAAAAAATATATATTTTTCAAAAAACAAAAATATTTTGTTGAAAATAATTTTTTCAGTTTTTAAAAAACAAAAATATTTTGTTAAAAAATGAAATTTATTTTTTCTGTTTTCAGAAGAAAAAAAATCAGTTTTTACAAATTTGTTTTCCCAGTTTTTACAATACAATTTTTAAAAAAAAAATAAAAAAATAAAAAATATATATTTTTCAAAAACCAAAAATATTTTGTTCAATATAATTTTGTCAGTTTTTAAACAACAAAAATATTTTGTTCAATATAATTTTGTCAGTTTTTAAACAACAAAAATATTTTGTTCAATATAATTTTGTCAGTTTTTAAACAACAAAAATATTTTGTTCAATATAATTTTGTCAGTTTTTAAACAACAAAAATATTTTGTTCAATATAATTTTGTCAGTTTTTAAACAACAAAAATATTTTGTTCAATATAATTTTGTCAGTTTTTAAACAACAAAAATATTTTGTTCAATATAATTTTGTCAGTTTTTAAACAACAAAAATATTTTGTTCAATATAATTTTGTCAGTTTTTAAACAACAAAAATATTTTGTTCAATATAATTTTGTCAGTTTTTAAACAACAAAAATATTTTGTTAAAAAATGAAATTTATTTTTTCTGTTTTCAGAAGAAAAAAAATCAGTTTTTACAAAAAGAAAATCTTTAAAAACTGAAAAAAATAATATTTTTCAAAAACAAAAATACTTTGCTGGAATTTTTTTTTCTTCAGTTTTTAAAAATTAAAAATATGTTGTTAAAAAATCTATTTTTTAAGTTTTTAAAATTTGTTTTGCAAAATCTTTTCAGTATCTACTCAGTTTAAAAATCGAAAAAATTGTATCTACTCAGTTTAGATACTGAAAAAATTTTGCATAACAAATTGTAAAAACTTTAAAAAAAATAGTTTTTTAACAAAAATTATTTTTTGTAAAATCTGAAAAAATAGTAAAAACTGGAAAAAATATTTTTAACAAAATATTTTCGTTTTTGAAAAACTGAAAAAAATATTTCCAACAAAATATTTTTATTTTTGAAAAATATTTTTTTTTTTCAGTTTTTCAATTTTTTTTAAAGATTTTTTTTTGTAAAAACTGGAAAAATAAATTTTGTAAAAACAGAAAAAAAATTATTAAGAAAAAAATAATATTAAGTTAATTAGTTATAATATCCTATTAGAAAGTGACATCTGGACAACTAAATTAGTTTTAAGTTTTTTTTTTGCCTTCACGCGCAGCTACAACGTGAACTACACGTTTTGTGCAGGGGGGTATTAAATTCACTTAAATTTAGAATAGTGGGGTAAAAGGTCGCCCGTAAAGTTTAAGTGTGTAAATGGTTTTTTCGGATAAGTTTAATGGGTACTTTATTTATTATCTCATCTATCTAATCTTGGTCATAAAGAAAGTTATTGGTGAAAAAATGAGTTTTAAGAAGAAGAAGATGAGGAGGAGAAGGAAGTAAAACGACTATTGTAGGAAAATTAAGTTTTTTTAGTAAAATTTATATTTTTCGACAAAGTATTCATTATAACTTAATATAAGAATATTCCATGCTCTTAATTTTAAGTGAGAAGCACTCCATGTCAATATCTCCTGTTTAGTAAACACACTTTGAGTGAACATCAGATGTTCAATAAGTACCTACTTTAAGTCTAAAAGAAGAATCTAAACAAGTTTAGGAGCTATATAAATATTCAGCTTTTAACAAATTCATATTTATCACATATAATAAGTCTTACTATCCTTCTATTTTCTTTCTTTTGTTGGACTCGATTGCCTAGGTTTTTGTAACGACTCAACCAATTATTTTGAGTATTTGCATTCAGTTCACAAATTCATATTTGTCACATATGATAAGTCTTACTATCCTTTTATTTTCTTTATTTTGTTGGGCTCGATATTATTTATTGCCTAAGTTTTTATAATGACTTGACCGATCATTTTGAGTATTTGTATTCAGTTCGATGGTTTGAGGTCATGAATTACTTCATATGGTGCATTACGATTTGTGTGTATCGTCTATTTTGGGTTTTCGAGTGGTTAAGGATTGAATTTGAAGAATGATTCTTCACTAGGAAGATTTAAGTTGGAAGAGTTGACCAAGTTTGACTTTTGGGTAACTAACCTCGAATCAAAGATTTGATGATTCTGTTAGGTTGCGATGGTGATTTTGGACTAGAGCGTATGCCTGAATTTGTATTTGGATGCTTCTAGAAGGTTTCCGCTCTATTTGGCGAAAGTTGGCAATTTAAAAGTTTGTAAAGTTTATAGGTTTGACCAGAAGTTGACTTTGATATTACCGGGTTTGAATTTTTATTCAGGGAGTTGGAATAGGTTCGTTATGTCATTTAAAACTTATGTGCAAAATTTGAGGTGATTCCGAATTATTTAGAGGTGTTTGACGTACGTTTGAAATTTGAAATATTGATATAGTTCATTATGCTTAAATTGAGGTGTGATCCGTGGTCCTGATGTTATTTTGCGTGATTTTAGGCCTTAAGTAGGTCCGTATTATATTTTGGGACTTGTTGGTATGTTTCGAATGGGATTCTGAGGGGCTCGACTGTGGTTCGGATGAGTTTTAAACCATTTTGTCTCATGCTGCATTGCTGAAGAATTTCCTAGTACTAGTGCTTCCGCATATGCAGAGAATTGGACGCAGATGCAGATTTGTTTTGGTATAAGAAAAATTAGACTGGAGGACGAGAAGACTGCAGATGCAGAGTCTTGGGCGTATCTGCGCATCCGCAGGAATGGTCCCTTTTAGCGCAGAAGCAGATTTGTTGTCGCAAAAATGACATGGAATGAGATTTGCAACTAAATAACCGCTTTTGCTTAGTTGCAGATGCGACATCCCTAGGTATTGTATATAAGTACTCTATTTCAAACTTTAAAGTTATTTTATCATATTTTGAGTTTGGGAGCTCGGATTTGGGGTATTTTGAAGAGGATTTTAATGATTTTAATTGGGGTAAGTATTTTTTACTCGAATTTGATTATTTTACATGATTCCAGCATTAATTTTGGCATTTGATTGATGAATCTAAGAGAAAAATTGGGGGGTTTTGTAAAAACTTTTCTAAAGTGAATAATTAGATTTTGAACATTGATTTAGAGTCGGATTTGAGTGAAATTGGTATGGTTGCACTCGTATTCGAAAGGTTGATAAAATTTATGAGTTTTATCATGTATCGGAATCCGGGGGCAGGTTGACCTTTTGGTTGACTTTGAGTATTTTGCGTTATTTGGGGCCTCAAGTAGGTCGGTATTATATTTTGAGGCTTTTTAATATGTTCAAACGGGCTCCGAAGGGGCTCAGGTGTATTACAGATGAGTTTCGAACTATTTTGTCTCTTGTTACATTGTTGAAGAATTTTCTGGTACTGATGCTTCCGCATTTGTGGGGCATCGAACGCAGATGCGAGTCCGCAGATATGGACTTGTTGTTGCAGAAATGAAATTGGACTAGAGGATGAGAAGACTGCAAACGCAGAGTTCTTGGCGCAACTGCATGTTCCCAGGAGTAGTCCTGTTAGCGCAGAAGCGGATTTGTTGTCGCAAAACCGACAAGGGGTAAGAAGAGGCATCTCGTACAAGCGTGGTCGTAGCTGCATGTGTAATCCTGCAAAAGCAAACCTTTAGTCATAGATGTGACATTCCTGGGTAGTGCATATAAGTATTCTATTTTGGACTTTGAGCTTATTTTATCACATTTTAAGTGTGAGAGCTCGGAATGGGCGACTTTTGAGGAAATTTTTACATTCGGATTGGGGTAAATATTTTTTACTCGAATTTGATTATTTTACATGATTCCATCGTTGATTTTGGCATTTGATTGATGAATCTAAAATAGAAATTGGGGTTTTTTTGTAAAAGTTTTTCTAAAGTAAATAATTGAGCCTTGAACATTGATTCGAAGTCGAATTTGAGTGAAATCAATAGAGTTGGACTCGTATTCGATTATGTTGATGCAATTTGTGAATTTTGTCGGTTTTTGGGGTGCGAGCCTGGGTTGACTTTGAGTATTTGATTAAATATTTGACTTTTATCTTTCGAGTTGATATATTTGAGTTGTTTTTGGCTAGTTTCGAGCTGTTTAGGGGTTGTTTCATGCGAGGTGGCGCTTCTACAATATCGATTTGGCTTGCTTGGGGTAAGTATCTTACCTAAACTTGGTTGAGGCACTAGTTGCCGGAGTTATTTATGATAGTTACGTATTATGGGTGGCACACATGTGTGGGAATTGAGCCCATATGCATGCATTGGGGCATCATTCATGCTCAGGTAGTGCTTAGACTATGATAGGCCAAGCTTCATGTTGTGATCGTTCTTATATATTCGTACCCTTGTTGTGAGCTATTTGAGCCATGTTTGATATTACATAAAGGGTAATCTCCCCGATTGAACCTGATACTTGCTACTTTTATGATGTATTTGCCTGATTTGAGCTATGATAACTTATCACGCCCAACTCAAGTCCTAAAAAGGATAAGCAGTCGCTGCAAATATAATCCGGTCTATAAGTCCGGAGTCAAATCCCACAAAAAACTAAGGCTTAGCTATATCTGTTTAATATCTCTAAGAAGACAAGTTTGAACAATTTTTTAAATTAGAAAGTTTATATTTCTAACTAATTAACTAGCAAATACTACAAAATGGTAAAATTATCAACTAACGAGACAAAGGGTTGGAGACTAAATTAAGGAGGTCTAGAGTTATGATTTCCCCAATTGTCGGAATCCTTGTAGCTATGTTCCCTACAATTGTGCCAATGTATTCTCTACCAATTATGACTACTTTGGTTGTCGTAATTCTCTCTCGAGTAACTACCACAATTTACTAGATGTATTCTCTCGAACTACACTAGTTGACACTAATTCACTACTCACTACGATCGCACCAAGGTTTTGTTATCTCTAATTCCGCCTTTAAACCCTCCGTAGTGATATCTCACATACGTTAGAGGTGATGTTGTTCAACAACTACCTAAATATGTATCCTTTCTCAAGCAACACATAATAAATAGGCACAGCCAATCGATGGTTATTCAATCAACAATAATAAACACGTAGTTGAACAAGTAAAGAAATTCAACTGCTCAACTATATAAAAACATAATAAGAATTTATCCTACAAAAGGTTCCATAAAAATCCTAGATAACAAATTAGCTATTAATAATAGTATGTAAAACTACAATACTAAAAATCATAACCAACAATGAAAAAATAGTAAGAGCAAGGAAAAACTCGTAGAAGAATTTTTCGCCTTGCTCCTATTGTATCTCTGCCTCCTTAGGATGAATCTCCGGTCTCCTTGGCCGCCTTAGGTCTAAATTAAGTCAAAAGTATGTCCAACCTCTCAAAATACTGTTTTTCCGTGTATATGTACCAAGTAGGGTCGGGCCCAAATAATTATACCTTCTCGTATGCGAAAAAGGATAGTTTTTCACCCTGTTACATTTGGAATTTGGAAAAACGTAAAACATTAAAGTTGTAGCCCTTTGAGTTAGCTTTCCAACTATATATTGTGGATCCTAAATTGTGTTCTGAGTGAAAAGTTATGTACATTTTATCAGATAGTGGATAATATGCCTACTCGATTCGTCGTTTCGTTGCTCAATCATCCATTGATCCCCGAATACGATCCCGGCTTAATTCCTTGGGCTTTTACTCAGACTTCAAAGCTCCAAATCACTTGAATTCATTCCATAACATCTACATGGCTCGGAATCACTCCTACAATGCATAAAATACACAATTAGTGCAAAACACTAGCGATTAAAGCGCAAACTTAACTAAAGTGCAGTAAATTAGAGTGTAATAATCGACTAAAATACGTAATTATAGCCTATAATCAAAACCCCCCACTTAAACCGTTTCTCGTCCTCGAGCAATCAAACTATACTTTATATAGACACGACCCTTTTTTAAATAACTCTCCTAACTCATCACACCAAGAATACTTAAAATAGACTAAGCATAAAAGCGTAACATCTTCACCTCAAGATTTGACTCGCAAGTACTACGCATTATTCACAACTCACCCACTTACTCTAACATAGAGGTCACTGACATTACCTCTCCTTCATGAATCAAGTGCCCTCGCACAAAAAAAAGAGTAGTTCCACACAATAAAATTTAAGAACACTTAGGAACTCAAGATAGAAATAATTCACTCACTCTCAGAAATAACATTCATATGTCATAAAAGATGCACCATAGGCTTGCCCATAGTGTACTACTCTACTAATCGAGCTCATTCAGACTAGGATCAAGTAGGACTTTATTTGGGTTGTAATGTAAGCTACGAGACAGGTGGAATACATTTAGATATAAGAGTGAATACACCTCCCTAAGAACTTTAATACATATACTTTAATATTCAAACCCCATACTTATGTCAAACCAAACTCCACCTTCACATCACTATATATTAACTCCATTCTTCTTTAAGCACAGTTACATCATGAGCCACCACTTATCATGGAATACTATTTTTTTTCCACAATACAACTATTTTTTTCTTTCTTTTCTTTTTTTCTTTTCCAATTCAACTGGCTCTTACTTTTTCAAAACAGTGTACCTTTTCCCTTATCTCGTTAGCTCCACTCAAAAGCAAAACCAACCACCTTACACTTTAACTTTTACAAATTTCATAACTATTCAAGTGCTCATGAGAGGTTACAAGGTTCAAATAGATGGTTAATTCAAACAATTAGGTAAGGCTTGTAATGTGGTTGCCAAAGAAACAGGATTATAGGCTCAAAGGGGTTAACTATGATACATAACAATTAGGCGGGTAAAATATACATATGGCTCAACAAAGAAATGTCTATATCACTTCCAGGACTGAACAAAACTACTATTTCACTTTGCAAACACACGGGGCAAGTTCTAGACATCAAATGCAATGCATAGAATAACACAAAACCTTACATACACATGGAACATAACTCACTCAGGATTGGATTCATCAAGATACTCTAATCAAAGCAGTTAAAATCATACAATTTAAGGTACTTATACAAGAGTAAAAAACTGAGCCTAAGCGTCACAACCAAAGTACTCACTATTCTCAAAGCATAACAAAGTCAAGAGATATTGCTTCAATTCAATTCATTTCACACTGGCTCCTACTCCTAAAAAACTAACTACATTAGGTTCAAATAAAACTTTTGGAAAATAACCGCGGCACAAAGAAAAACCAAAGGGGAATTGCTACACTACCTAACAAAAGAAAATATTTTTATTTTATTTTATTTTTTCTTTAGACTTAAATCTCTCAAGAAAATTGTCTAATAGATCCATCGTCAGGAAATGTCCAATATTTTCTATTTTGAAAAAAATTATTCAATTAAACTAAAATAATATAAAAGGTCACTTAGACAATCTCCTCACACCACACTTAAAATTGTGCATTGTCCCCAATGCACATCATAACTATAAGAGGGTAAAAGAAACTCCCTGATCGGCCAAAGGCCGAAGTACTAGCATCTCATGAGGTACACAGACTTCTCCCAGGCCTAGTCCTTCGTGTGAGTACCTCACACTTAGTTCCAATCATCTAATTTGTTGTTGCATCCTTCCAATGGCTTTGCATTCCATGCTCCTAAAAAATAAAAAATCAACACTACAAAATTAATACAATTAGAAAAAAACAAAAATAAAATAAAGCAGTAAAGCTGGGTTGCCTCCCAACAAGCGCTTGATTTAATGTCGCGGCACAACGTGAATCACTTTTTGCCTCCACCTTGAACTTATGAATTGAGCCCCCAATTTGACTTCAAGTACTCGGTTATGCTTTAAGGGTGGTAGAACAAATATAATTGGCCCAAGCAACCACTGTACTATTTTACACTTCTTGGCTTTTAGATGAGGTATGTAGTCCTGTCTTTCTGCCAAGAAAAATTCCAGATTGTAGGCACCTTGTTCCTCATTCCTTGACTCCTCATCAGCTCGGATGACTCCATTTCCATATCATCATCCAAGCCCAATGTGGAAAAATATTTGGAGTGAGGACCAATGCGCTCAAACACATAAACTTCAGGACTTTCAACATCCTCAATATCAATGATACTAGAGTCAACAAAATTTGTATCCTCAAAGTCCTTGGCTGACTCTAGTCTCACTTCTTTAAAATCGACATCCTCAAATTGTAGTTGGCTGGGTTGTTGATGTCCTACTCTGACCTCAATAATTAACACCTCAAATCCATGCTCTTCTTGGCTACTATCCCCAATATCGGCTTGTTGAGCATTAACAGCTCTAACCACTTGACTCAATTGAGCCTCCAAGTTGTGAATAGTTGCTTCTTGCCTCTCTATCTGCAGTTGTTTCTCATTATTTTGTTCTAGAAGGCACTTTAACATATCCTTGATCTCCTTCAGGTCCGCATCCCCAAGTTCTTTGTTCCTATTAACTTCACAAGAAAAGTTAGAACCATCATAGTAAGGGGTTGGGGGAAGATAAGAAATATAAGGACAGCCATAAAAGTGACTATTTTTACCACCACACACATCACATACATTCCACAAATAATATTGAGTTGGTGCACATAACCCTCTCTCGGGAATATTTTGATAATTTTGATACGGGTGGTTTCCTTCACAATATGTATGAGGATCAATAGTATAATTATCTACACCTAAATTTTCGTAACTCCAAGATGTCATGTTTCTCAAATCAACAAGTAAAACAAAAATAAAAAAATCGAATACTTTAAATAAAAATAAAAGCTAAAACTTGAAAACTAGCAATATATACAACTTAAAACTACACTGTTAGTTTCTTGGCAACGGCGCCAAAATTTGATCACGCCCAACTCTAGTCCTAAAAAGGATAAACGGTCACTGCAAATATAATATGTTCTATAAGTCCGGAGTCGAATCCCACAGAGAACTAAGGCTTAGCTATATCTATTTAATATCACTAAGAAGACAAGTTTGAATAATTTTCTAAATTATAAAGATTGAGATTTATATTTCTAACTTATTAACTAGAAAATACTACAAAACAGTAAAATTATCAACTAACAAGACAAAGGGTTGGAGACTAAATTAAGGAGGTCTAGAGTTATGATTTTCCCAATTGTCGGAATCCTTCTAGCTATGTTCCCTACAATTTTGCCAATGTATTCTCTACCGATTGTGAGTACTTTGATTGTCGTAATTCTCTCTCGATCAACTACCACAACTTACTAGATGTATTCTCTCGAACTACACTAGCTGACACTAATTCATTGCTCACTACAATCGCACTGAGATTTCTTTATCTCTAATCCCGCTTTTAAACCCTCCGTATTGATCTCTCATATACGTTAGGAGTGATGTTGTTCAACAACTACCTAAATATGTATCCTTTCTCAAGCAAAACATAATAAATAGGAACAGTCAATCGATGGCCATTCAATCAACAACAATAAAGACGTAGTTGAACAAGTAGAGAAATCCACTGGCTTAATTATATAATAACATAACAAGAATTTATCCTACAAAAGGTTCCATCAAAACCCTAGATAACGAATTAGCTATTCATAACAGTATGTAAAACTACAATACTAAAAGCCATAACCAACAATGAAAAAATAGGAAGAGGACGGAAAAACTCATAGAAGAATTCCCCGCTTTGCTCCTATTGTGTCTCTGCCTCCTTAGGTCGAATCTCCGATATCCTTGGCCTCCTTAGGTCTAAATTATGTCAAAAGTATGTCCAACCCCTCAAAATACTGTTTTTCCATGTATATATACCAAGCATGGTCGGACAAAAACAATTATACCTTCTCCTACGCAAAAAAAGTATAATTTTTCAGGTCTGGACGCTCGCGGTCGCGGTCCGGGCGCGGCATTTTCCCATTGCACTGCCTCAATCCTCGTCCAGGTCCGTGGTCGCAGTTTCGACCGCATTTTTAACCCTGTTTTGTTTGGAATTTGGAAAAACGTAAAACACTAAAGTTGTATCCCTTTGAGTTAGCTTTCCAACTATATATTGTGGAGCCCAAATGGAGTTTGGAGCCAAAATTTATGTGTATTTTACTAGATAGTGCGCAATAGGCCTACTCGATTATTCGTTTCATTGCTCTATCATCTGTTGATCCCCGAATACGATCCCGAATTAATTCCTTGGGCTTTTACTCAGACTTCAAAGCTCCAAATCACTTGATTTCATTCCATAACATCTACATAGCTCGAAATCACTCTTATAAGGCATAAAACACATAATTAGTGCAAAACATTAGCGATTAAATCACAAACTCAACTAAAGTGCAATAAATTAGAGTGTAATAATTAACTAAAATACGTAATTATAGCTTATACATACTTTTCACATGCATACACATTAGCATGTCACTTACACCAGCCCAGGAGTATGAAATTTGAATTTCTTTGATCATGTACATGTATTCTTACATATTTTCTTTCTGTGTGATGGGGATTAGACTGGTAGCATGTGACCGCGTCAGGCAGATTATGATATTGGGCGTGACTATGCTGGGCGAATTGTGATATTGAGCCTGTGACCACATAGGAGAAATTGTGATATTGAGCATATGACCACGTGGGGCGAATTATGATATTGAGCATGTGATCACACCGGGCGAATTATAATATTGAGCATGTGATCACACCAGGTCAATTGTGATATTGAGCTTGTGATCACGCTGAAGGGATTGTATTATTGAGCCGATGACCACGTGGGGCGGATTGTGGTATTAAGCATATGACTACGCTGGGCAGATCCATAATATTGAGCATGTGACCATGTCGAGTGGATTATGATATTGAGCCTACAACCAAGTCGAGAAGATTATGATAGCACGTGAGTTGTCCGTGTTGTATGTGGATGTGGATCCATCCCTTTAGGGTCACCCTCTCATGTTTCTTCTTGGGGTGTACATGCGGATTGTGAGAAATCGATGATTTTCTGGTTGATGTGGGCTCTAGGAGAGTTGGTTATTAGTTTGGTTCAGTTACCAAAATTCGTGTGCGGGCCTTAGAGCCATAATATGATTTCTATTGGATCGGGTTGCATGTTGCATCGAATTATTTGACTTGGTTATTGCATTTCGCCCTTACTTGCAATTTCCTCGGTTGTTTATTTGCTTTATTTGTATATCATCTTTATATGTTTAATTGTTGACCGAGCAGATTATGTTAAGTTATTGTGTGCACTAAGGTGGCTTTATCTGTGATTCATGACTTGATCATATTATTATTTTGTACTTGTTTGAATTATGAACTGTACAGGTGATTAGCGAGCACCATTTATAATTCTTGCTTCTATTACATCGCCGAGGTTAGTTATGATAATTGCTAAGTGCATGGGGTCGATTGTACTCATACTACACTTTTGCACCATGTGTGCAGATTGTGTTGGACTTTTAAGCCATTGGGCTTTAAAGATGAGTAGTGTGAATTGGGTAATGGTGGGAAATTAAATAGACTTGGTTGGGAACTGACCCGGTTTATTTGGTTAAATTAGTTGCCCAGTTTAATAAGTAACGTTAAAAGAACGTATCTTCCTATTAGATGTCTGTTCACAATGAACAGACACCATAACTTTTCACAAAGCCAACAATTGCCTGTAAATTCAAGCATGGCTTCCATTCTAAAGACTCAGAAATTCAAAAATACAAAATCACTTTCCCTCTCTCTACAAGTTCATTAATCCAAAAAGTCTTGAGCTTTCTTGTTCCTTGAAAATTGTAAGTGTGATTCTCTCCGCTCTTTGAATTCGTTGGTATCATGCTTTTAGTATTGCCACTGTCGCGGGAAGGTTTATTCCATTTTATCCTGGAAGGATTTAATCCATTACCTTGGCAACTGTGAGGGGGTTAAAATTCCTTAAGGACACACAAGCGAATTGTGGACTCAGAATTATTTATTCTATTTCTTCTTCCTCTTGTTTTTCCTTAACAGTGTTGATTTTGATTAATACACGTTGCCTAACAGCTTAAGGAATTTTAAAAAATCCGGCAACGTGGTTTTGCACTGTTATTGCTACGTTGGTTTTGCACTGTTCTCGCTGCATTTTCTGGATTGCTTAATTGTGTTTGCTGCAGGTTTTGTTTAATTTTGAAGGTGTTTGTCTAATTTTGAAATGATTTAAAGAAAGGAAAAAAAATTGTTTTGTTTAAGAATAAAGGAAACAGAAACAAAATCGTTTACTACTGCTTCTATCCAATTTGGTTTCAATTCGTTTCTTGCTTCTGATTGGTTAACCTTATTATAGGTTTAGTTTGGAGATTTAGATTGCTAGAGTTATTTCTATTTAGATAACTTTTCAGTGTCGCAGCAATATAATCTAATCTTGCAGAGAGATCAGATTAATTTATGTCGCATCAAGTTGTTGTGTTCTCTGATTTTGTAGTGTGTTAATTTCTGCTGCAAGTTTGATATGTTTTTGCAGCAGTATTTTTGCATTAATTTTGGAGATTAAAGCTTAATTGCTTTCCACTCCGATATATTTTTTACTCCCGTTTAAAGAATATAAAAACTTTACTGGGGTATTAAATTTGAATACGGTTTGAAGAATATAATAAACTTCACCGTTTATGTTTTGAATGTTTGGTTTAGTATTCAATTTGAAGATATAAAATCTTCACTGATTTTGAAAAAAGTTCTGTTTGTTTCCAACTTTACAGAAAAATGGCAATTGAGGTCCAAAATAATGCTAATGGAACGGGTGTTACTGTTACGAGTGTTGCTGCCTCGTCGAGCCGTTCAACTCCTGTTCATGCTATGGCTTCAACAGAAAAACCTAGAAAGTTTTCCGGTATTTACTTCAAACGTTGGCAAATGAAGATGCTCTTCTATCTTACTACGTTAAGTTTGCAGCGATTCATCAAGGAGGATCCTCCGGTCATGGCTGAAGGCACTCCGGATGATGAACGACTTGTTGTAACTGAAGCATGGAAACATTCTGATTTCTTGTGCAAAAACTACATTTTGAGTTGTTTGAAAGATAGCTGGTACAATGTCTATAGTGTCATGGAAACTTCAAAAGCGTTATGGAATGCTCTTGAGAAAAAGTACAAGACTGAGGATGTCGGACTTAAAAAGTTCATAGCTGCAAGGTTTTTGGATTTCAAGATGGTCGATACTAGGTCTGTCATAACTCAAGTCCAAGAATTACAAGTCATTGTGCATGACCTCCTTGCTGAAGGTATGACTCGAATCAATAATTTTATTAATAAGATTTATCTTATTATTAATTATGAATTTATTATTGAAGGTATGGTCATAAATGAGGCCTTTCAAGTCGCTACTTTCATTGAGAAATTACCTCCGTTGTGGAAGGACTTTAAGAACTATCTAAAATACAAGCGTAAGGAAATGATGCTTGAAGACTTGATTGTTCGTTTGAGGATAGAAGAAGACAACAAAAATGCTGAAAAGAAGTCACGTGGAAACTCGACAATAATAAGGGCTAACATTGTTGAGGAGGCGCCACAAAACAAGAAGAGAAAAAAGGCTTCTGGACCAAAGAATTACCTAAGCAAGAAAAGTTCAAGGGTAATTGCCGCAACTGTGGAAAGTCTGGACAAAAGGTCGTGGACTGTCGTGCACCAAAGAATGATGTACAAAAGAAAAAGAAGAATCAAGCAAACATGGTTGAAAATGTTGAAGAAATGGAGGACTTGTGTGCCATGTTGTCTGAATGTAACTTGGTAGGAAATACTAAAGAATTGTGGATTGATTCTGTATCCACCCACCATGTTTGTGCTAACAAGGAGTTATTTTCTTCTTATGTCCCCGCAGGACTCGACGAGACAATTTTCATGGGAAATTCGTCTACGGCCAAAATTAAAGGAGTTGGCAAGATTGCATTGAAGATGACGTCGGGAAAGATTGTGACTTTAAACCAAGCTCTACATGTTCCAGAAATTTGCAAGAATCTTGTGTCAACTGCACTTCTCGTCAAGAGTGGATTCAAATATATTTTTGTTTCTAATGGTGTTGTACTAAGTAAGAATGATGTGTATGTAGGGAAAGATTAACTGAATGAGGGCCTTTTGAAGCTAAATGTAATAGCAGTTCCTATCAATAACGTTAATAGTTCTTCTTACTTACTTGAGTCAAACACTTTTTGGCATGCACGCCTAGGTCACGTCAACTTCAAACATTGCGAAAAATGATAAATTTGGAAGTGTCACACCTCTTTTTTCACTACACCATCGGGAGGGCATAACAAAAAAAGAGTTTTTCCACTTAAAGGACAATCGAAATGGGATTCATTTTATTTAAGATTCAGAGTCGCCACTTGGGAGATTTATGGTGTCCCAAGTCACTGGTTTGAATCCTGAATCGAGGAAAGGGTTTGACTCTGTTTAACACTCGCGAACCAGAAATTCGGGTAAGAAATTCTGTTAACCCGAGAGAAGGTGTTAGGCACTCCCGAGTTCCGTGGTTCTAGCACAGTCGCTCAACTGATATATTTGGCTAATATCTGATTTTAAAACATGTTCTAACTTATGTGCCTTTTAACCTGCTTTTATTTTTATTTTATTTTTACAAGAATTGCAACGTCGTGAAAATATATCTCGAACCACGCCGTACCAGTACGCCCGTGGTTTTTGACACATTTCGACTCCGTTGAGATTTGGATTTGGGTCACATAAATGTGCACCCGTATTTAAGAAAGTAAGATTATTAAAAACGCGCCTAAAGCAACTACGCATTTGCACTTTGCGAGGGCCATGTAATTGTTATTTTTGTTTGGAATGGCGTACCTCGGACTATCCTAAGAGGCATTACTCAACTAAGGCAAACTACAGATGTTTATTTCATATACTATTTTAAGATTATGGTAAGGCTGCCAATTAAGAACATGAAATATAGAAAATGGGTCAACTTAACAGAATGCCAAATTCATAAGATTTAATTTGAAAAAAACAAATGGCCCAAATGCCATTCACATCTTCAGTTTTTGTGAATTTTTCAAATCTGAGTCCCACATCATTAGCGAAAAGTGTTAAACTGGCTACTTTACAATCAGACCTAATATTGAAAGGATATTCTTTTAACATCAGCTCAAACTCCTTCTTACAACAAAGCAACCTAAAAGAAATAAACCCCAAGTCTCCAAAAGGGATCACAAACAGAGAACAGCAGCAACAATGGTTTAGGATCATTGAAACGACCACGGAACCAAACAAACTTCAATTATCCAAATCAAAACATCTAATCATTCATAATAGACAACAGGAGCATCTCAAATCATGAAAAATAAATCTAACACATGAAGCATTCATAACACCGAATTAAGCAGAATAAACTAACAACTCAATAATTAGTCCCAAGAATCAACGAGTATATAACGTCGACGAAATAAGGAAATGATGTCGAGAAATAGACCTTTTAATAGCTAAATATTCTTCAACGCAACATGAACAGAGATTTGTCGGACTTTGCGTGAAGTAACCACAACCGGAAACGAAACCTAAAACTTCAATGGAGCCTCGAAACTCAACTGGTCCTCAAACTCGAACATCACAACCTCTTCATGTATCGATTTGGGACTGGTTTCGGGTTGAGGCAGCAATGGACGAGGGATGGGAGGCTATTTTTTGAGATTTTTTGCCGTGCTGGTATATGTGTGTATGTGTACTACTGTTTCTGGGGAGTTCTTGGTCAAGAGCATATGATTTCAGTTCAAACACATGAGTTTATGCATGCATCGAGCTCCAGGTCTGATCATTTTAAGTCTAATGGTGAAGCTTTTCAGAATCTTGCCGTTAATGGTGATACGCCGACGATTATGGTGGTGGGACGGGTCACTCTTTGGTCAACAGAGACGAGAAGGAGCAGAACGGCGTTAATGAGGTCTCAAAGAGGATAGTCGCTGGGGTCGTTTTGTTGAAGCAGAGAGGCGATGATAGGGGATTATTTTGTGAATTGCGGCTGAAGAAGATGAAGCTAAGGGTGTTGTTTTTTGGTTGAGAAAGAAACCATGGCTGATGCTGCGTGAAGAGAGAACGATGGGGGTCCCTCTTTTTGAACTGTTGCGGCCCTCCCTATTTTCAGGCTTCTCTCTCTCCCTCTGAATGTGTCATGTTGAACACTAGGTTAGGTATTTATAGTTAGGGTATTAGGGTTTTAGGGTATTGGACCTAGTTTTGGGTATTGGGCTTGGGTTGTTATGTGTTAGGTCCGAATTTTAGGCCTAAAAATGGATCGTTTGAACCCAAATGTTATTCTTTTCCCGCAACCGAGAATAAAATACTATCTTATTTAATTAATCCTATGTAGGCAAAAAAACTATTAAAATGAGACTGACAATTAAAACAAAACTATTTTTTGGGTATTTTCAAGATTAAAGAAACTACAAAATATTAATGAAACTATTATTTTTGTAATTTTTGTTTTTATATAAGGATAAAATATAAAGTACTATTTTTGTATTTTTTTAAAGATTAAAATGACTACAAAATATTAATGAGACTATTTTTGTATTTTCGAAATTATATAAAGATAAAAAGAATAAGGTCCTATTATTATTATTTTTTTTATATTTTTCAAAATTATATTAAAAATAAAAATAGGTTCAAAGGAACATATCTCTCTAAAAATATCTAATACATGATTAAAATAGAATAATATGCAACTATTTTTGTATTTTTTTTTTTATTTTTATGATGAAAATAAAGTAAAGAAGTCAAAAATAGTTGAAATAGTTATATTAAGCCTAAATTAAATATTTACATGCTAAAATATGGAAAATCTTGGGGAGGGTCAAAAATCACACGTCTACAGCTGCCCCTCTTTGACTGGAAACACGAAGAGTTTTCAGACAAAGAACGACTAGACAAGTTTTTGACCCGACCCTTATTTTGAGAGACTAAGATTAAGAGAAAAGGGGGAATGTGACCGAGCCCTGGTTTTTGAGCTACCTACATATCCTTGGCTATAAAGGAATCAGGTCACGTGTAGTTCAGAAGTGAATGAGGTGATAGAGTACCGAGGTTGAGAGCCGAGCGAGGTGCCGTTCCGCCAAGTTTCCGGTCCGCGGTCATGTTATTACATCAAAAATCAAAATAAATGAAAAGGCTAGCTAAGCCTGTCAACAACGAGTTACAAGATTCTTATCTATAAGTCTTCTGAAGTTTAATCTTGAGTCTTGACTGGTTCTTCATGCAGACTTTGGATCTGAACCTTGATGCTTGCTAGTTGCAGGTGCGAATTCATTCTTCTTCAGCTTTTTGGACCAGAACCGGACACCATACCACGCTTGTGACTCCAATCATGTCTTAAGCAATTCACATATTTCTCTACTTCTGCATTTGGATTCACTTTTTCCTTCTTTTGTTTCTCCTCTTCTTTTGTTATTTTGGATTGTAACTAACTTCCGCTGATCATCTTGGAATGTTGCTCGTATTCTTTCTGCAAGCCTCTTTTGTTGTTGACTTGAATTGTACTCTGAAGTGTTTTCCCTTTATCCAGGTGATGCTTGACCGCTGAAACTTGGAATATATGCCTCTATTCTCCAGGCGGTCTCCTGACTGCTGACGCTTGAAAAGTATTCCCTTGTTCTCCAGGTGGGCTCCTGACTGCAACAAAATAGACAAACAAAGAAAATTTCTGCCCCAGTTTGGTGGCTGGGCACGGCATGTTATCAAATATTAAAAATTGAAAGTTAAAATTTGAATTGTACTTCCCTTGTTCTCCAGGTGGGTGCCTGACTACTGAACTTGAAATGTGTTCCTTGTTCTCCAGGTGGGCTCCTGATTGCTGAACTTGAAAAGTATTCCCCTGTTCTCTAGGTGGGCTCCTGATTGCTGAACTTGAAAAGTATTCCCTTGTTCTCCAGGTGGGCTCCTGACTGCAACAAAATAGACAAACAAAGAAAATTTTCTGCCCCAGTATGGTGGCTGGGTACAGCATGTTATCAAATATAAAAAATTGAAAGTTAAAATTTGAATTGTACTTCCCTTGTTCTCCAGGTAGGCGCCTGACTACTGAAACTTGAAATGTATTCCCTTGTTCTCCAGGTGGACTCCTGATTGCTGAACTTGAAAAGTATTCCCTTGTTCTCCAGGTGGGTTCCTGACTGCAACAAAATAGACAAACAAAGAAAATATTCTGCCCCAGTTTGGTGGCTGGGTACAGCATGTTATCAAATATTAAAAATTAAAAGCTAAAATTTGAATTGCACTTCCCTTGTTCTCCAGGTGGGCGTCTGACTGGTAAACTTGAAATGTATTCCCTGTTCTCCAGGTGGGCTCCTGATTACTGAACTTGAAAAGTATTCCCTTGTTCTCCAGGTGGGCTCCTGAATGCAACAAAATAGACAAACAAAGAAAATTTCCTGCCCCAGTTTGGTGGCTGGGTATAGCGTGTTATCAAATATAAAAAATTGAAAGCTAAAATTTAAAATGTACTTCCCATGTTCTCCAGGTGGGTGCCTGACTCCTAAAACTTGAAATGTATTCCCTTGTTCTCCAGGTGGGCTCCTGATTGCTGAACTTGAAAAGTATTCCTTTGTTCTCCAGGTGGGCTCCTAATTGCTGAACTCGAAAAGTATTCCCTTGTTCTCCAGGTGGGCTCCTGACTGCAACAAAATAGACAAACAAAGAAAATTTTCTGCCCCAGTTTGGTGGCTGGGTACATCATGTTATCAAATATAAAAGATTTAAAGCTAAAATTTGAATTGTACTTCCCTTATTCTCCAGGTGAGCGCCTGACTACTGAAACTTGAAATGTATTCCCTTGTTCTCCAGGTGGGCTCCTGATTGCTGAACTTGAAAAGTATTCCTTTGTTCTCCAGGTGGGCTCCTAATTGCTGAACTCGAAAAGTATTCCCTTGTTCTCCAGGTGGGCTCCTGACTGCAACAAAATAGACAAACAAAGAAAATTTTCTGCCCCAGTTTGGTGGCTGGGTACATCATGTTATCAAATATAAAAGATTTAAAGCTAAAATTTGAATTGTACTTCCCTTATTCTCCAGGTGAGCGCCTGACTACTGAAACTTGAAATGTATTCCCTTGTTCTCCAGGTGGGCTCCTGATTGCTGAACTTGAAAAGTATTCCTTTGTTCTCCAGGTGGGCTCCTAATTGCTGAACTCGAAAAGTATTCCCTTGTTCTCCAGGTGGGCTCCTGACTGCAACAAAATAGACAAACAAAGAAAATTTTCTGCCCCAGTTTGGTGGCTGGGTACATCATGTTATCAAATATAAAAGATTTAAAGCTAAAATTTGAATTGTACTTCCCTTATTCTCCAGGTGAGCGCCTGACTACTGAAACTTGAAATGTATTCCCTTGTTCTCCAGGTGGGCTCCTGATTGCTGAACTTGAAAAGTATTCCTTTGTTCTCCAGGTGGGCTCCTAATTGCTGAACTCGAAAAGTATTCCCTTGTTCTCCAGGTGGGCTCCTGACTGCAACAAAATAGACAAACAAAGAAAATTTTCTGCCCCAGTTTGGTGGCTGGGTACATCATGTTATCAAATATAAAAGATTTAAAGCTAAAATTTGAATTGTACTTCCCTTATTCTCCAGGTGAGCGCCTGACTACTGAAACTTGAAATGTATTCCCTTGTTCTCCAGGTGGGCTCCTGATTGCTGAACTTGAAAAGTATTCCTTTGTTCTCCAGGTGGGCTCCTAATTGCTGAACTCGAAAAGTATTCCCTTGTTCTCCAGGTGGGCTCCTGACTGCAACAAAATAGACAAACAAAGAAAATTTTCTGCCCCAGTTTGGTGGCTGGGTACATCATGTTATCAAATATAAAAGATTTAAAGCTAAAATTTGAATTGTACTTCCCTTATTCTCCAGGTGAGCGCCTGACTACTGAAACTTGAAATGTATTCCCTTGTTCTCCAGGTGGGCTCCTGATTGCTGAACTTGAAAAGTATTCCTTTGTTCTCCAGGTGGGCTCCTAATTGCTGAACTCGAAAAGTATTCCCTTGTTCTCCAGGTGGGCTCCTGACTGCAACAAAATAGACAAACAAAGAAAATTTTCTGCCCCAGTTTGGTGGCTGGGTACATCATGTTATCAAATATAAAAGATTTAAAGCTAAAATTTGAATTGTACTTCCCTTATTCTCCAGGTGAGCGCCTGACTACTGAAACTTGAAATGTATTCCCTTGTTCTCCAGGTGGGCTCCTGATTGCTGAACTTGAAAAGTATTCCTTTGTTCTCCAGGTGGGCTCCTAATTGCTGAACTCGAAAAGTATTCCCTTGTTCTCCAGGTGGGCTCCTGACTGCAACAAAATAGACAAACAAAGAAAATTTTCTGCCCCAGTTTGGTGGCTGGGTACATCATGTTATCAAATATAAAAGATTTAAAGCTAAAATTTGAATTGTACTTCCCTTATTCTCCAGGTGAGCGCCTGACTACTGAAACTTGAAATGTATTCCCTTGTTCTCCAGGTGGGCTCCTGATTGCTGAACTTGAAAAGTATTCCTTTGTTCTCCAGGTGGGCTCCTAATTGCTGAACTCGAAAAGTATTCCCTTGTTCTCCAGGTGGGCTCCTGACTGCAACAAAATAGACAAACAAAGAAAATTTTCTGCCCCAGTTTGGTGGCTGGGTACATCATGTTATCAAATATAAAAGATTTAAAGCTAAAATTTGAATTGTACTTCCCTTATTCTCCAGGTGAGCGCCTGACTACTGAAACTTGAAATGTATTCCCTTGTTCTCCAGGTGGGCTCCTGATTGCTGAACTTGAAAAGTATTCCTTTGTTCTCCAGGTGGGCTCCTAATTGCTGAACTCGAAAAGTATTCCCTTGTTCTCCAGGTGGGCTCCTGACTGCAACAAAATAGACAAACAAAGAAAATTTTCTGCCCCAGTTTGGTGGCTGGGTACATCATGTTATCAAATATAAAAGATTTAAAGCTAAAATTTGAATTGTACTTCCCTTATTCTCCAGGTGAGCGCCTGACTACTGAAACTTGAAATGTATTCCCTTGTTCTCCAGGTGGGCTCCTGATTGCTGAACTTGAAAAGTATTCCTTTGTTCTCCAGGTGGGCTCCTAATTGCTGAACTCGAAAAGTATTCCCTTGTTCTCCAGGTGGGCTCCTGACTGCAACAAAATAGACAAACAAAGAAAATTTTCTGCCCCAGTTTGGTGGCTGGGTACATCATGTTATCAAATATAAAAGATTTAAAGCTAAAATTTGAATTGTACTTCCCTTATTCTCCAGGTGAGCGCCTGACTACTGAAACTTGAAATGTATTCCCTTGTTCTCCAGGTGGGCTCCTGATTGCTGAACTTGAAAAGTATTCCCTTGTTCTCCAGGTGGGCTCCTGACTGCAACAAAATAAATAAACAAAGAAAATTTTTTGCCCCAGTTTGGTGGCTGGGTACAGCTGTTAGTGTCAATTGAATCGTGTTACCAGATATCACGAAGAATTTGAAATCTAAATTCCATTATCCAGAAGGGTCCTGATAACTCCTATCAATTACGAACCTAAGTTATATCTTCTAAAGGTATTACTCCCACTACATTTGTTATCTAAGAGGTCTTAGCTACTCCCCATTATCCAGGAGGGTCCTGACAACTTCTAATTAAAAACAGTTTTAACCTAAGGTATATCTACTAAAGGTACAACTTCCATTATATCTTGTTATCTAAGCAGACCTTGAAACTACATCCCATTATCCAAGAGGGTCCTGAAAACTCCTAATTGAATCCTATCTTAAATATGCAAACTTTGAAACCAACTTATATTCCTTTTGGGGTACATTTATGCTAAATTATGCTACTCATGATTGTTTTGAAATTTAAACTAAGTCCCATTTTCCAGGAGGGTCCTGAGAACTTACCGTCAAACTTGTCTGGTGCCTGCCTTTCCTTGTGGTGGCTTTCTCTGAAGCAAACAAAACTTTGCCCCTGTTTCAATCAAAGAAAACTCTTGTCAGTTTAAAATGAGATGGTTGGTTTGTGGCCTTGAACTTTGAGGGGGATTGCTCCTTCACTTCCCATGATGACTGATTTCCACTCGAAGACCTTGCTTGTTTATGGACTAACCCCTTTCTCTGTCGTCCTCATCACATAAAATACCTTTTCTCCGTTCAGACCCAATATCCTCTATTTGTTGCATTGCATGAACTGGCATCTCCCCAACTTTTATTGTCTCATATGAATCCCGCAGCATGTCTATTGTCCCTGCTTTGTGTATATGATATTCTTTCTTGACCACTGGCTTTGTCCTTGAGTTTATTGTTATAACTGATTCCCACTTGAAGACCTTGCTAACCCTTTTTCTTTGTCACCCTTAACATGGAAGATATCTCCGATCCGTTTACCAAACCTCCTTCATCTGTTGCATTGTTCCTGAATTGATATGTACCACGTCCTTGTATTTCACACGAATCCCAAAGCATGTTGATTGTGGCCAACTCATTGTGCCTGCTGTTTTCTCCTGACTTGATGCCTTGATGTGTTCACCAGATCCCGTGTTGTTCAATTGGAAAGCTGGTGGAAGATTTTGAAGTCATTTCTCACTTATTATAACCGGACAGACTCAAGAGAAGGAAGTAAACAGGACAAAAGGAACATAGTAGGAGGACAATGAAAGAGATGATTCCTCACAAGAAAACCACAAAGTAGAAACCTATCGGATGTGGATACCGACTCTAATGACCTTGACATGCACCTGTGGCCTGTTCCGTTTAACAAATCCAATTGTTCAGCTCTTGTTGTACCTTTTCTCCGTGAAACTCGGCTTCAATGCTCCTGCTTTCCCGATCTGATCACAATCCTTACTCGACTTGTGGTGCCCGTAGGTTTTCACCATCAAGCCTCTCTCATTTTGGTCTCTTCTCTCAACTCACCATCGCCTTATGGTTCCTGTGAAGGTTTTCACAAATAAGACTCTCTCATTTTTTATTTCTCTCAGCCTTCGTCGCCTTGGGATACCCGTGAGGGCTCTCATCAACAAGACTCTCTCATTCATCATTTCCTTCATTTGGTCCGGAGTGTTGCCCCTGATACGATTCACCTCTGCTCGCTTGACTTGGCATCTCTTAAAGATTGATAAGAAGGTCTTTCTTTGTACCGTAACTTTGGCTTCCGGATCGGGTTAGAAAGAAAGGATATCAAAGGCTCAAAACAAATCAAACATGGTTTCAACATTTCAACTTTCGGAATCTGATTTCCCACAACAACCACAACTTCTGCCCCAGTTTCCTTCTTGGGGGCTTTTGGACTTTTATTTTGGTGTGACTGAACCTCAGAGAGAGGCTGCCTACGTACCCTTTCGGGATCAAGTCAAACGTAGTTCAGGCAACTACATTTGTTGTTGTGATGTTTTCCTTCCTTCTGTTCTTCTTTTTTTTCATTTTCATTCAATTTTTTTTCCTTTTTCTTTCTTTTCTTTCTTTTCTTTTCTTTTCTTTTCTTTTCTTTTCTTTTCTTTTCTTTTCTTTTCTTTTCTTTTTCTTTTTCTCTTTTCTTTTTCTTTTTCTCTTTTCTTTTTTCCTTCTTTTCTTTTCTCTTCTTTTCTTTTCTTTTCTTGTTTCTCCACTTGATTTCCCCGTTCGATCCTCGAGTTTTGNACACTAAATTTCACACCAAGATTAATGGAATTTTCACTAGTCTTCATCACATTGCCCTTAACAAACTGCTTTCGGGTTTCTTCTGCCGGCTCATTCTCACGATCAATCATTACCACCATATGCGCCTCATTGTGCACAGGAGATGGATTTTGGCCAGTGTTTACTGCATGTGGACTTTGCACGACAATATCGCCTGCATCAATAAGCTTCTGAATTTCATTCTTCAAATTCCAACATTTCTCTATGTCATGCCCCAGGGCACCTGAGCAGCATGCGCACCTCTGAGAATGATCAAATTTCTTTGAAAGAGAGTTCGGCGTTTTTACCTGAACTGGCTCTAACATATCCAATGTCCTTAACCTCTGGAACAGACTGGCATATGATTCTCCCAACGGAGTGAGAGTTTTCTTCTTCTGTAACCTCTCATTCTTAAATGCCTGATTGGGCCGAAAACCTGATCCGGGGTGTTTATGGTAAGNAAAAGAGGGATACGAAAGAAAATATAATGAGGCTCAAAGGGATAACAATGGATCAAGTGTTTGGATAGCAGAATAAAATGCCTTCGTCATTCCAATCTTCAAAACATACCAAGTACAAACTACGCAGTTAAACAATCTGAGGAAAACACACAACATCTTTTGATTGCACCAGAATTAGTAACCATATTCACATATTTGCCTTCTACATTTGTCAACTA